>CM042016.1:31914607-32022107 GCA_023525715.1 Cichorium intybus | reverse complement strand
TAACACTTTTAGATCTTTAAATTCCTCCTTTGATCTACCTTCCCTTAGGCTCTTGCACCAATCCCAACCATTACCGTTTAAGAGAATTTTATCAGTCACGCAACCATATTTATCAGGATCTAGATGAAAGAGTCTTGGGAATTTGTTCTCGAGCTTGTCTTCTCCTAGCCACCAATCTTTCCAGAACTTTGTGTCTCTACCATTACCCACTTCTTTTTTAAACATCTTGTGTATGTCTATATCCCACTCCATTAGATCGTGGCAGACCTTTGTAATCATCCTCCATGTGGTCCCTGTTTTGATTACCGCCCCTTCCTGCATACCTGAGTTAGCACCATGTATACTCCTTATGATCTGGGCCCATAAAGCATCGACCTCGGTGTTGAGACGCCAATACCATTTAACAATTAATGCGATATTTAAGTGGTCCAAGGTACCAATCCCCAGACCTCCCACCTCCTTGTCCTTGGTCACGTGTTTCCATTTAACCCATGGAATTTTCCTTTCGGTAGCAGTGTTTCCCCAAAAGAAATTTCGCCTTAATGTTTCCAGTATTTTCACAACCTTCTTTGGAGCCTTGTAAAGTGAGAACAAGAAAGTGCCCAAATTCCCCAGAATATTCTGAACCATAGTATATCTGCCTCCTATCGAAAGTGTTTTAATTTTCCAGTGATTTAACTTCTTTTTAAATTTATCTATGAGGTTTTGCCAAGGCTTGAGTGACCTCATGTTGACACCGATAGGCAAGCCCAGAAAGATCGTTGGAAGTTTCTCCACCTTGCAACCAATAATAGAGGCCATCATTTCCACGGACGCTTGATTTGAACCCACTCCTATAATCGCGCTTTTTTCAAGATTGACTTTCAGCCCTGCAGCTCTATTGAAACAATGTAAAATACGGATTAGATTAAGCACATTTTCAATGGACCATTCTCCAAAGAAGATGGAGTCATCTGCAAAAAAGAGATGGGTTAGTAATACTTTATTTTCTCCCACTTCAATTCCTTTATATCCACCTACATCTACTGCTCTCGTAATGACTTGGTTTAAACCTTCCATAACAAGAGTGAATAGAAAAGGGGATAAAGGGTCCCCTTGTCTAAGACCACGAGAGAGAGAGAATTCGGCTGTAGGACTAGCGTTAACCAAGACAGAAGAGGAACCCGACTTTAAGCATTCTAAGATCCATTTTTGCCATTTAGCCCCAAACCCTTTCTGAATCATAATCGATTTTAAGTACTCCCATGACACCGTGTCGTATGCCTTTGCTATATCCGTTTTGAAAATTAGCATAGACTTCTTTTTTGCTTTCATCCAATCAATCACTTCATTGACAATCAATGGACCATCCAAAATTTGACGATTTTTAATAAAGGCTGACTGCGTTTTACTGATGATGGATGGGAGTACCATTTTTAAACGATTTGCAAGCAACTTTGCTAAAATTTTATACATACTTGAGATCAAACTAATAGGTCTAAAGTCCTTAACTTTCGACGGGTTGACACTTTTCGGGATCAAGGTAATGAACGCTGAGTTAAACCCTTTTGGTATTTTGGGATTCCTTGCAAACTCCTTAAAAGCATCAAGCAAATCATTTTTGAGAAAGTCCCAATATCTTTTGAAAAATTCGACCGTGAAACCGTCTGGGCCCGGTGATTTGTTATTTCCACAGCTCCAAAGCGCATCTTTGAGCTCTTTTTCATCAAAATCTTTCTCTAAATTAGTTCTATCGAAATCGGTTATAGTCGAAGTCTGACCAAGGTCTAGATGCCAATTGGACTCCGGGTCCCTTTTGAAGACGTTCTCAAAGTGATTTTTAAAATGGTCTTTGACTCTCTCCGGTTCTGAAATCCATGTATCATCTATCTCAACTCCTTTTATACTGTTTATATGCTTTTTTTTGTTTAAATTGCGATGAAATAAAGCGGAATTTTCATCACCTTCCAAACACCACCTGTTTTTATTCTTTTGTCCAATATCTTCCCATTTATTTTTTTCCATCCCGTGAAGTATTTTTGTGATGTTAAGTCTTTCTGTAATTATTTCACTGTTCCCTGTGCCATCTTCAAATTTATTGTCAATCTCTTCTAATCTCTTCAGCCACTTCACTTTAATTTCTTCCTCTTTCTTTCTTTTTTGAATAGACCACTCCTTTATTCTAACTTTTATAGCTTTCAATTTCTGCATAATAATGAATAGTTTCAGATGATCGCCTTCAATCACGCACTCGTTCCAGGCATCTTTAACCACCGTATCCAACTCTTTGTCTTGAAGCCACGAATTGAAGAATTTGAATGGAATTAGACCGTAGAACCTTGAAACTTGCTTGAGGATTAAAGGTTTATGATCTGAGTGCCGCCGTGTATCACAGCTAACTTCAAAATTAGGCCACCAATTTCCAAAATTTTCTGAAACAAGGAATCTATCTAATTTTGACATTTTTGTCCCTCCCCCCTTAATCCATGTAAATTTGGTTCCTCCCCCCTTATATATACATATATATATATATATATATATATATATATATATATATATATATATATATATATATGTATATATATATATATGTATACATATATATGTATATATACATATGTATACATATGTATATATATATATATATATATATATATATATATATATATATATATACATATATATATATATATATATATACATATATAAATATATATATATATATATATATATATATATATATATATATATATATATATATATATATATATATATATATATATATATATATTATATATATATATATATATATATATATATATGTAACTTGGACAAAAGCTCTCTTTTCGGTATCGGCATTGACAGTAACGCTGTGGATAGTATGGCCTTGGTGATTGGTTGAAAAGCTGATTCTATGCCTTCGACGTTCTTGGGTATCCCAATTGGTGTCAACATGGGAGTGCAGAGATCGTGGAAAATGCTCATAGATAAATTCAAAAAAAGACTCAGCAAATGGAAACTCAAGACTTTATCCATCGGCGGGAGGCACACCATAGTCAGCAACATCATGGGGAGTATTGGTACTTATCTTTTCTCTATATATAAAGCTCCTCACTGTGTCATTAAAATCTTGGAAGGTCTTAGAAGAAATTTCTTTTGGGGTGGTGCTGAAGCGAACAAAAAAATTCCATGGGTTAAATGGGATAATGTGCTACCCAAAAGAGAGAATGGTGGTCTCGGTATAGGAGCTCTGGATGACATGAACAAAGCTTTAATAGCCAAATGGTACTGGAGGTATAAAAAAGAAGAAGGAGCGCTTTGGGTCCACATCATCGACAGTATTCATGGAAAAATGTTATGCGGATCGCAAAGAAATACAATTAAAATTGGGAGAACATGGAAAAATATTGTCAAACAGTGGGATAATCTTAGCGAAATCGACCTCGACCCTAGACAGACTATCATGAAAAAAGTGGGTGACGGAAACCAGACCCATTTCTGGCTGGACTGGTGGATAAGCAATAAACCTCTCAAGACCAAATTCCCTCGTCTCTTTCACTTAGAGAATAATAAACAAATCACTGTTAAAGAAATGCTGGTAGGTAATAGGGGCTTGCAAAGCTGGAGTATGAGAGTTAGAGAGGGGCGAAGCAAAGAGGACCTGAAAAACCTAATCCATCTGACATCCGATTTCTCACGTTCAACGAAAAAGGATATTTGGTACTGTCCGGAGGGCCCCAAAGAATGTTTCACCGTGGCTTGGTTTAGAACAAAAATTTCGCAAACGTGCTTGATCGACATTGGCAAAAATTATTGGAATAGATGGGTCCCAAAGAGAACTAATATCTTTATATGGCGTTTAATGAGAAATGGCCTGGCAGTCAACAACGTTTTGGCGAACAAGGGAATCCAATTAGCTTCTACAACCTGTCAAGTCTGCAGAGAAAAGGAGGAAACTTTATCCCACGCCTTCATTGAATGCCATAGAAGCAAGAGACTGTGGGAGCTGATTTACAGTTGGTGGAATGTCACGCCAAATTTTCCAATCGGACAAGCGGACAACCAAACGGAGACAGGAAAAATGCATCAACGGCTAGAAAATCTTACTTCTCATGCAAAAAACATTTTGGAAAAGAAAGTCCTTACAGTGGTGGCTTACTCTACTTTGAACAACATATGGCTAGAAAGAAATGAAGTTTTTTTTCACAATAGACAAAGAAGAGTTGAAGATATCCTCCTGAGAATTCAGAATGAAGCGTTTATGTGGCTCGACTGTAGATCTTCTAAGATAGACATTAATAGGCATTTTTGGATTTCTTCCCCTCTTTTAGCTTTCAAATTGATGTAACTTCTTGGGCGCCCCAGCGTCTTGTTGGGGTTGCTTGTGTTTAATGTCATGTTGCTTTTCAAAAAAAAAAAAAAAAATTATATATATATATATATATATATATATATATATATATATATATATATATATATATATATATATAAGAGATCTGTATTTATAAATGTAAACTAACCATTGTCATTTTGTAAATAGTTTTTACTTGCTCTGCAGACATCTTCTTTATTTGCTGCCACCTTGCAAATCTGGGAATATTTTCATTTATCCGTCGGCAAAATATACCCTCGAGAGCTGGTATGGTTTCCCATATCTAAATCTATGACAAAATATTAAAATTATATCAAACTTTCTTCAAAAATTTGAAATTATAAATGGATATGAATAACTTGAAACAAATTACCTTAAACGGATATGAATAACCTGAAACAGACATCCTTACTGCTCTTCGGGGAGCCGACAATTTCTCGTGATCTTCGATCTTGGTGTATATTTTATTTAACTGTGTATATTCATGTTCCTATATCTGAGTCCCCCAAAGATATCTGATAGACATAAAAATGTTATTAAATTTAAGTAATCTATAATATTACTCTTTTATAAAACAAATTAAATGTTATTTACCTGTTAAAATCGTCAAAGTTTTCCGCCACCGAAAGCCATTCAACGGTTACTTTTTTATTTTTCTCTTTTGAAAGGTAACCGGCACACAAAATGTATAACAATACACACCTAACGGCGTCCTCGTCAGATAGTTGACGAAAACATGGTTGTAATATAACAGTGTGTAGATCCCTTGTTGCCAAATCCGCAGGTTTCATCCCCTCGCCGAAAACGCGTTCCACAAATGTTGATTGGACCTTCTTCATTAACCGTCTAGATCTCGCAACCCGACCGAATTTTAATCCCGTTATCAAACAGAATTATTCGGCTCCATACGAGATGTAGTGGTTTCCCAGTAAAAAATGAAGCTGTCCCTTTCGGTCGTTTTCGTTTTGGGGCCGGATCTCGTGCATGAACATATAACTGCACAGTAACGGGTCCCCTTTCGCAACAGGAGCATCGTCATGAGGCGCGAATACGGTGGTAGCGAATATTGCCCGTTGCGGTGGTGTTAGACGATCTACCACCTCCCGTATCTTATTTCTCGTGCCTTTCAAATTAATTTCCGGCGGCGTTGTCTTATCAGTATGCTGTAAATGTCGGTAAAAACAACGTTAGTGTGAATCATTAAGGTTTTCGGGAAAAAATAACGACCACATAGCAGCTACCGGGCATCATATGGGTTTTGCTCAGAGGAAAATGCAGATGATGGCCCTTAGCTGCGTTTTCCTCTGAGCAAAACCCAGAGGATTGCGCAGATAAGCCCATTAACTGCGTTTTCCTCTACCTTCTCTGCTTTTTCCTCTACTTTGTCTGCGTTTTCCTCTGGAAAACTCATAAACCCAGTTTTTTGTGCATTGAAAACTTGTACATTGTGCATAATATTTTGTACGATCAAATAATCTAACTACTAAATCAATAACTAATACATAAAAAGAACATGAAATTTGACACGTACCTGTTTCCACGAGGAGAAATCTTGCGAAGCCATTTCAGAGTGTTTGTCGTTTACGGGATCGAAAAATGTGTCGTTTTTTTTGGGGTTTATATACCTGGGCTGAGAGGTGGGTAACCAATGAAAACGCAGCCCACTATGCCAAAAACGCAGTCTATATGAGCAAAACGCAGCCCTTTGGCTGCCCAAAAGACGAAAACGCAGACGAATGGACGAAAACGCAGCCGCCCCCTGCGGCCTACGTTTTCGTTGGTTATTTTGAGGCAGGACCCGATTTTTTGGCTATTTTGAGGCAAACCCCTAAGGGATTAGGCTATTTTAGTCATTTCCAACTAATTCAATATGATAAGTTATAAAACTCTTGAGATATAGTGATTAATTAAGATATAAGTTAGAGAAACTCTTGAGTGATAGATGTTAATTAGTGAAAGTTGAAGTGTTGAGGGAGTTTCAAATGAATATGGTGCAAGTATTTAGTTTATCTTGAATCACAACGTTTGAAATTTTGAATGACCTCTACTATAAGAGTTATATATATATATATATATATATATATATATATATATATATATATATATATATATATATATATATATATATATATATATATATATATATATATATATATATATTAAAAATTCATATTGAGAGAGAGAGAGAGATATGTGGATTAAAGTGACACGTATGTTTTATTTTATTAATTAACATTAAATGAAACTTTAAGGAGTAATCTAAAAGTATTAAGAATGGTGAGATGCAACCTCAATGGGTTATATTTCATATCAAAATGTGACAGGAAATCTGTTTAGGGGGTAAGGTCGTCCACCCACTCCCTTCACCCTTTCATCTCTATCCACGTTGGATCCCGAGGTTCCATGGTTTCATGCCTGTGTGTCAATTATTTCAGCAATCTTTTTCTATTTTTTACGAATTTTCCAAGTTAAATTCGACAAATTTATAAAAAATTATCGTTAATTAGACGATAGTCTAAAATATCAATAAAATAAGAGACCGTTAAATTGTATGTCAATATGGCACATTAAACATTGTAATTTAAATGAACACACTATGGTTGTTTGAATATTTTAAGAATTACCCTTCAAAGATAGATATTTTCTTCTAAATTTCGGTATGCATTCAAGTAATTAAATTTTAACGAATTGTTATGATAATTCTTTAGTTTTGAAACTTTTATTTTTCCACCGACCATCATTATTATTATAGAAGATGGATATAATTTACCTTGACATATAAGATTAGCGTCTTTATTTACGACGAAAACATACTTCAAATATCTATTAGTGCTAACATATTTGTCTTAGTTCTGACATATTTATTTAAAAGAAAATTCTTAGTTAGAACATATTTTCTAAAACCACGTTTTCAAATTGTATTTTTTGTAATAATTTTTCCATCTGCTCTTTCATCTACGATAAATAGATAAAACTTTCAAATGAATATAAGATTCAATATACGTGAATGTAATATATTACTTTTTGGATGAACATTAATTTCTTCTCGAGGAATTGTGTACTTTTCATCTGTAATGTTTCACAATTGGGATATTGGCCGCCATGTACAACCCAAATATGTTCTAAAAAGTTCTATTTGCCACAAGAATGTTGGAAAGAGTTTCTAAATATAGTCTTAATTATACTAAACGCATCCACTCCTTTTTTAAAGCTAGGCATAAAAGTCCACGGTCACTCCTTTTCTCCAATTATCGTATACACTCATAAGGCAAATTTTTTTTTTTTTTTTTTTTTTTCCTATCTTTAACACATTCTTAAAGAACGGTTAATGATTCTAAAGTATAAACCATTGTTTCTATCATGGGTTAATGACCCATAATGATAACCAATAACAAAATTTATTTATTGGATCATTGAATTTTTAATTGTACTCAATATATCACTGAATTTTCAATTTTGCTTACAATAGGCCATTGAACTTTCATTTTTTATTTTAAAATATCATTGTCTCCGATGTTAACCGATTAAAATCACTGTAAAGAGACCTCATAGTTGGTGCTGCCCTCCGGAAAAAATAGGAGTAGCGGCTGGAGGAGAATTGAGCATCGTAGGAGGAGAGTCGTAGGGGTGTGGTCGAGGTGATATGTCTGTGGTGACATTGTGGATAGACTTTAGACCTAGTCGAGGCGATACGACTGTGGATTGGTTGAGGAAAATGGTTTGAACTTGGTCGATGGAGAAAAAGGTGTTGCCGAAACAAAAAAACTGTGGTTAAAATCGGAGACAAATATATTTTAAAACCAAGATTGAAAGTTCAGTGGCTTCATTGAGTGTAATTAAAACTTCACTGATCTAATGGGTAAATTTTATATTATTGGTTGTCATTATGATCATTAACCTTTTCTATCATATACATATATGGTTATATTATGGTAAACTCAACTTATTGTTAGCGGATATATATATATATATATATATATATATATATATATATATATATATATATATATATATATATATATATATATATATATATATATATATATATATATATATATATATATATATGTTGTGACATCGGATATGTCATCAAGTCTTGGTGTTGATCTGGATTGGAGGTCTTGAGGTTAATGCCGTTAGCGAGCTCCCGACTTGGACCTTAGTAACAATCAGAGAAGACGATCGTTAGAGCCGTCCTAGGGCATGTGCCCCGGGAGCGGGCTCCAACGATCAAGTCAGTATGGTATATGAGATGGGATGGTTTCTCCTGGATGGAGAGAACCATTGTAGTCTACGATATATGTAGAGAGAGAGAGATAAAGAGAGAAAGAATAGGGCTTAGATCTGGAGAAGGAGAGGGTGGAGGCTCAACATTTGGGGAGAAAGGTTCCCATCATGTTCTATTTATAGGGACAATTAGTTCAGGCCTTGGGCCAGCCCAATTGAGGCCCAGCAAGGCTGCGGGGCAAAGCTGGCTGGAGGGCTGCCACACCACGTGCTGTCAAGCCGTCCAGACCTATTATCATCAATATATATATATATATATATATATATATATATATATATATATATATATATATATATATCGTTTGTATTTTTGTTAGCCCAGTAAAGGTAGGGCTTTGTGTATTTGGCCCATGTGGTCTTGCATATATCGTGTACATATTCTTCATTCTAATGAGAATTCCATTAGAGGAAACGTAACAACTATCATGGTATCAGGCTCTTTTCGGGGTTAAGCCTAGCCGATCCTCCCTTGTTGTCACCAAATATTCTAAGTAAGTGCAGAAATAAAGATTGCGGAATAAGAAAGGTCCGGAACTGGAAGTTTTGGAGGGACAAGTCCTGAGACTTGAGATGGACAAGTCCGACGACTTGATGTGGTTGCGGAATTATAATGAAGGAGTGATACTTAGAATAGATCTTAATAGCTCAACAATAATAAGGATTAGCAGTAATATAACTTGAAAAGTAAAGATTGAAAGTTAAATGTGCTAGAAAGATAAGAACAGTAAGAAATGCATATAATAACACAAGAGTTTATGGAATGAGAGATTGTATTGATAATTGAAATGTATTACATGAAGTCTCTCAAAACCATGAGGACTGAAGAAGAACTTGGTCTCCCTTTTATAGACTAAGGGATGACTATCAGATAATAACCTATGGACTGAAGAGGAGACAACACGTCTCTCTTCAGTCGGATAAGAGAAGGTAAATCTAATATAAAAATACAATGTCAGACTAGGGTGGCTTGCCTATAATATAATAATACTCTAAAGTACAACAAACATGCTTCTAAAGGGCCACACCTGATCTAGTCTAATTATGTCCTATAAGTTGGAGTACTTATCCTTTGCCTTATCTTCTAGATATTCTTTGATCTTCAGTCTTCTTTGTTGAATGTTTGAGTAAGATATTTCCTTGAGTTGGTTGATATTGACAGTAGATTTCGGAGTCCTGGCTGGTTTAATCAGAGTGTCTTTGGAAATATGATTATGTATGACTTGGTCTTCTGAGTTAGTTCGGAGTGTGATCTTCCGAGTACTTTATGATCTTGAGCTCTTTTGGAGTTCCGAAATCCATTACTGGATTTCGGATGATTGTGATGTTATCCGAACTTAACTTATCAGAAATGTTTGTTGAGGGCATACATTAAACAATTAAATCATTCATCAAAACATTCACATGAAAGTAAATTCATTCCATCAAAATAAGAAGTTTGACATTACAATCCTAAAATATCAAACTACGAGTTGGTCAACGACTTATACTTTCAGTACTAACAATTCCCCCTTCGGTGACCAATCGAGGGGTTTGAGTCATTTTTCCCATTTATCCAGTATGCCTTGTTTTGCAGCATATCGCCAGAACTTTTTGACTTCCAGTAGCCATTGCAATCTGAGAAGTAGTTCTTTCTTTGCTTCCAGATCTGATGAAGTTGATTTCTGCAGGGCCTTGATGTACACATTCACCATTCCATTGGAGATTCTTCTAATTTGATCAGCACGAAGGAAAAGGATGGATCCTTTTTCTTCAGGATTCTTATATACCAATCCGAGTTCTGGATCAAAGGTTGCACCTCTTTTCCATTTGTCTCGATTGTTTGGCATTGATAGATCAGGTTTGGGTATTATTTGCGGATCATGATGGTCTTTGATGATCTTGTACATTTCAGCATCGTTGTAGCAGAATTCCTCTACAATGCGGTGTAGAAATCTTTTTGTTGCTACATAAGCTTCTCTGGCATCTTATTTTTCTTTGTGATATAGCTTTACAATTATTAAGTAGATGTCAGCTGGATTCATGTTTCGGAAATCGGCTTCAGTTATCAAAGTTGTGTTGTCGTAATCGCCGTTTCTGACCAGCTCATATTCGAAGAAATTAGATTTCTGAAATTTTCTCCTTTTAACACTTCGAACGGCTGTTATGGGTTCGTTTGACCATGTTTCTTCTTGAGGTTTGGTCCATTTCTTGAGGAACTGCAGATTCTTGTAGTAAGCAGCTAGCTCTTTGTGAGGTCATGATTCTGCAGCGAAGTTCAGAGTGTATTTGTATTTTTCTGTGTTGGGGGTCAACGGTATGTCCGAGTTATGTTGGCATGTGGGAGGAGGATTGTATGTTTTCAAGGGTTGATAGTCCGAATCGATCAATGGTCAGAGATGCATGATATTTGACAGATTGGGTCCACTCGAGTCAGTTGGATTGTCTTGGTTTAGGTTGGGGACTGACTCTATGCTAGGAGTTTTATCACGTTCAAGAGAATCGAAGAATTTCGATTTCTTGTCCTTGATCTCTAGGGGATCGGATTCTTTGATGGGCGAGTATACAAGAATTTCTTCTGAGTGATCCTCGTCCATTAGATTCTGAATTTTAAGGGATTTGGAAGAAGATTTTGAAGGTGGTGATTTCTGAGAAGGAGATTTCTGAGGAGAAGGAGGTTTCTGAGGAGAAGGAGGTTTCTGAGTGGGTGATTTCGGAGGAGGAACAACATTCTCGTCATTGTTCGTGTTTTCTTGGGTTTCTCCTTTATCGGCATTTGTGTCTTCCTGCTGGGTGTCTCCTTGATCTTTTGTTCCACTTGGGACAGCAGTGGTGTCTATCAATATGTCAGTAGTTTGGATTGTTTCTACTGCTTTATCATCCTCCTTTCCCCCTCCTAGGGCACCTGTAGGAACGGAAGGGGTCACAGGCAGGCGGGCTAAAATGGAATCTAGCTTGTCGGAGACGGTGGTGACTTCCTTCTTGATACAATCAGGAAGAGGTGTATCATACATGGTTTGAAGGGCTTCCATGGTGTCCATGTTCAGTTTTGTGCAGAGTTTGATTTGTTCAATAGGACCAGCCATGGTGCCGGTGATGTTTTACAGGGTTTGGGTAACCATCTGAAGGAGAAGGGTATTTGTTCTTCTGAGGGAGAAATTTTTGGCCAGAACTCCATTTAGATAGTTGGCCATATGGTCCATGGAGTCTTTGAGCTTGGTTTGTACATTGGTTAGAAGCTCAGGAACTTGTTGTTGACATTTCTCCACTTCAGTGAGCATCTTCTATGCAGTCTTCATCATGTTTGTTGCATCGGATGCCCGTTGAGCATCAAGTTTTGCGAGTCCATCATGAATGAACTTTTCTGCATGATCGTCGCAATGTAGAAGAATATCACTGTCTTTCTTCTCTAGGGCAGCTACTCGGTCTTTAATTTCAGCAAGTTCTTTGACCATTGCCTCCTGATTTTGTGAGGATTTGAATTCGGTCAACAGTGTGGTCAAGGTGTCAACCTTCTGATGTAGAGAGTCATCCTTGAGTAAGGAATTGATGGATTGAGGTTGAGGTTGTTTGACATCCTTATCTGAGGATGAGTTGGTATCACTGAGGTCGACTGGGTGCAGTATGGAGGAAGAGGGTTTGTCGACCTCTTGATCAGTACCAGGGATAGTGGTAGCAAAGGGTACTGATTGGGTGTCGGAGATGATTTGTCTAGGGCCAGACTCAGTGGGTTATTCGGTTGTTTGTTGTTGCATGGCCTTTTTCTGAATCTCACGAGCTTGGAATCTGTCCCAAGTGAGAGGGGCTATGGTTGATACGATATTTGACCAGTTTGTTTCAGAGGTGTCAAATATGTAGACGGGAGTGTCTACTAGTGTGCTGAGACAAGCACTCAGAAGGGAATTGATTTGTAGAGTGAGTGCATTGATCAGCTGACGTTCGGATTTTGTAGTTGCGGAGTCATTATCAGATGGTGGTCCAAATGTAGAGAGAATTTGGAGTTGCTGTTGTTTAAGCTTGAATTGTTTCTTGAGACGATTGAGCATAGATTCTTGTTCTTGAATAGCGTTCTTGAACTTCCATTTGTCGAAGTCAGACGCATCAGCCGGAGGTTTAGTGAGATCCGGGATAGGATCATCCTGAACAAGTGTTTCTGGCTTTCGAGAATTTATGGGCGAGGTTGCTGTATCGTCCATGTTCATATTGTTCTGAGTATCATCCGAGTTGGGAGAGTTCTGTTTTTCCTCCAGGTGTTCTGACTCGGAATCTCTTGAAGACTGTTCAGATGTCTAACAAGAAATAACATAGATTAGATCATAAAAAGGTATGTCAGATGGAGTATATACCTGATGGAAGCAAGCAGATGATTTAATCAATCATTATTTGCCAATTCAATTTAGTGAATTTCGGATATCCATTTTTGGTAAACATGATTAAGTAAACGGAAATAACCGAGTAATGTACTAAGTTAATGTACTAAGTTATGATGATTAAGATAGGTGAAACACCCTCGCTTTAGGCTTTTCATAAAACACCATTTTAACCCATGGTTTATCATCATTGTCCCAAAAATAATCCTTTTGTGAAACTTAAATTTCAACATTTTCAAATAAGTCATTTCTTTCAAAATCATTTTCAAAAAACATGGGTTTTAAAGAGAAATAATATAGCTTTAAGTTGCAGAAAACATCGTTTGGTCCCATTTAGATAAAACATTTTAGTTTGTAAAGTAGCGAGGTTGTTACAATCCAAATACCATTACATAGTTTAAAATGATACCACACAACCAGTGGCCTTCTAAAACATCCTGCTCCTCTAAGATCCTCTAAACTCCTCAACCTGAGTACACATCAAAATAAGTTAGGCAATTGAAATGCCTAGTGAGCTTACCCGAGGTTGACCCATTTCGAGTGGGCAGTGAACCACCACACTCGGGACAAACCCCCAAAAATAGTTTTGAAACATACTTCAAAAGTTAGTTTAGACATCATAAAGATTTACTCAAAAAATGAATAGTTAAGATATGCAAATGCAAATGCATGATGCAACTATCCCCAAACCCACGTCCATCTCATAAAAGTCCAACTCACCTCAATGGCACCTACCTAAGTTCACAAATGACACGCATGAAGCATATCACTCGATCCCCGTATAGGTTAAACTAGAACTAGTGGCCATCACACTAGTCCCATGAGGGTTAGCAACTCCCTCATGCGGTTCCCTATTGTCGGGAACAAACTCTCCTCACCCTCTTTATTTTAGAGAAGGGTCAAACTCATAATAACTCCTCACCCTCTTTTATTGAGAAGGGTCAAACTCGTCCTCAAGGTATCACACGGTCAATCCCATCCTATATGAAATGCAATGCACAATAGGATGCTCAAAACGTCTTTCAAAAACAACATCATACTCTTTATTTGAAAACATCTTTAGAAACCCATTTTCATGCAATGCACAAGTAGTAATCATATAACACATTGCACATAATAATATGCATGAAAACTAATTGATAACACACGCAAAAGATAATAGTTGGGATGTGTACTCCCGGTAAACTCACCCAAGGTCAACTAACGAGTCAACACTAACTTCACACAAGGTTTGATGCATTTGGAGGTGCTCCTAGACATCATCCCATCCATCAAATCATCTTAGTTGAGTGCTAGCTCAAGTTCTTAGTCTCACCTCCAAGTCATAACAAAACATCTCCTTCCTACAATACAATAGCGGGAGGTATCATACTCTTTTCATCTAAAAGTCACACCACTAATACTTATCTTAAAATAAAAATGAATCATCATCCCCCATCCCAAAATGAAGTCCTTGACTCTCTAATATAAGGAAAATCTTAGTTAAAACATTCCCAAAGTTTGGCATCAAAACAAGGACCCAAGGCCCAAACCATAAGGCTTAAAACTCAAAAATGAAGAAAATGTGGAAAACCCCCTGACACGGGTCGTGCTCCCCCTAACACGGGCCGTGTCAGGACCAGCAGATTACACACACCCTTTTACACGGGCCGTGTTCTGCAACACGGGCCGTGTTCTGCACGCTGTAGCTTAGTTTTTGCTCATTTTAACCCCCTTTTGACCCAAATGAAGTTCCAAATCAACCCAAGACCAATTATACATGAAAATACACATTTAATAACTCATTTGCAAGTATTCAACTCCCAATCCAAGTGTTCATGACTTAATTCAATGGAAATCACAATCCATGATCTTATTTCTTAGCAAGTGATTCATGAACTATGTTCCAAGTCAATCATTACACTTAAGACCATCAAGTACCCAATTAGTTTCTTAACTAAGGTCATCCCTTAAGGGAGTCATTCCCACATAACTCTAAAGAAGATAGCCTCATGGAATTCCCAATTCCAATCATTGGTCCAAATGGTTAAAACCCATGGAATACCCAATTCCAATCCATCAATTGATAACTACAAGTGGAGATTCCTTCTTCCATTCCATGGAATCATTAGGAAATGATCCTTACTCCACTTATACTTCCAAATTGATGCAATAAACCCATTCATCCATTGAACAAGAGATCCAATCATCATCTACATGAATAAAACCCATTTCCAACACCAAATTCCCATTATCTAGTGATTCAAGGTTTAAGACTACAAATCAAAGATTGGAATCCTTAGGGAATCATTAGAAATGAATCCCCTCATCTAAAACTACCATAAACATCCATCAATTTCTAGATTCCTCAATAATTCATCAAATCCCTAATTTCTAGGGTTCATAACACCCAATTCAACCAAGTAATTGAATCTAGAGCATCCATGGATTGAATGTAGACTCAAATAAACTTAGAAACATCAAATAAACATTGGGGAATCATAGGAATAACCTCATCCCACCATAAATCTCGAATTGAGTCAAAACCCCAAACCCTAACTCGAATTCAAAGCTAGAAGATGAAGGTTTTATACCTTAGATTGGCTAGGAACTTGAAGAGCTTGAACCATCTTCCATCTCTAGCATCAAATCCTCAAGAACCCTATAAAAATCGCCACTCTCACCCTCTCATTCTCTCCAAATCGTGATTTTGCTGAAATAGGGAAGAACCCCCATCAAAACCTCACATACTTTAAGATTTGGCAAGAAGGGTCCCTAGAGTTTGGTCTTACTTCACCCAACACCCATAAAGTCAGTTCTTCTAACTAGAAGTCTCTAAATTCACACTTATGCCCCTAATATAAATATTTAATTTCACTTGAGTCATTGACAAGGTCAACACTAACCCTTAGTTTCCCAACTTGACATAAATGGCCCCTTACACCAAAAATTCTTAACGATTTGGTCCTTAATATTAATTCAAGGAATTATTTGACCTAATTTAAATCCACATCAATTCCTTCCAAAATATTCTAATTTTCCAAATCCATAACTAGTCAAATCTACTTAGGGCAAGTTTGGCCAAATTGACACTTTTAGTCCTTATGACAAAATTTCTCACATTTTGTTACAATTAGATTTTTAAAACTATATTTGGCTCATTTATTCACAATATAAAAATATAACAAAATATTAAATTTAGTTATTCTTTATTTACAAAATACATTTTATTTGCCGGTTTAAACCCAAATATCCTAGGCCCAAAACACGGATGTTACAATTATCTACCCCTTAAAAGGATTCCGTCCCCGGAATCACCGATAAAGAATTTACTACCCATTTTTCAACAAAATCTCAAAGTTGCCTCTACCTAAATTTTTAAAACTTTATAAAAGTTGAAATGCCATAAATTCCACTTTATAAAACTGTTTTACTTCAAGGAACTACTTGTCTCGACTTCCTTTAAATAATTGCTTTTCTTTAAAACATGTAACTATCAAATTGAAATCTTTTTCAACTCGACCCTTTGTTTTACAATAGATTTGAACATTCAACTTTGTGGTTACTATTTTGAGGAAACTGTTCCTTATGAGAAAATTTCAATAAAGCTTTATGAAAAGAAGACACCCCTTCGAATTCGTACACTTTATGTAAAACAATAAAGTTTCAAACTTATTTAGAAACATATTTTCAGTGAATTTATTAACAAAATCTAAAAGAGATCATCAATCCTGGGTATTCACTACCGATTCATGATGGCCCCTTTGTCATTTATTCTATAAAAGTCTTGCATTGCGTAAGATATACTTGTTCAAAACTGCTTACAAAAATTTTCTCAAATTTTTAACAATACTTTTGAAAATATTGGCCTTACGTCATTCTTTAGTTCTTATTATGGTAGGTTATTCACTACTTCACATACTCCAAGGTGATTAACGGTTTGATCCTATGGCCTCTAGTCTCATCAGGAATCCATGTCTCTTCACCCTAACATGAATTAGTAAATCACTATTCTCATAAGGTTCCATTGGTCACTAAGCCATTGCTAACTACCAAAGAATCTAATGATCTAAGTCCTTCTTTGGTCTTACATTAAGGTTTCTCTAGTTCAGGTATTAAGGCGCAAACCATGCTACTCTTACATACACTTAGTCTTCTAGAGCTAGGGCAAGGTCACCAACTTGAACACTAAAAAGATGCCAGATGGGTCTTAAAAGAAGGTAAAGGTAAGGACGAAAGGTTTAAGGGTCACGACAAAGAATTTCTTCAACAGCTCCAAGTCTTCACCTACCATCCACTTCACTAACACCATGCTCATCATGATCCTTGCTTGCCCAAAGTTGACACTACAATTCCACTAGTCTTCTAACACCCCTTTATCCCTTAATCGACTCCTCAAGGTCAACCACCTCGTAAATCCTACTACGCTTCGTGCTTCATCCAATATAAGTTGTCCCTTTATTCGCCTTCTATCATCCTTAGATCTTGCCATTCACACTAAGTTGCTCCTCATGTTGCCACGTACTCCTGATTCTTCAAGGTTGCACTTCATATCCACTTAAGAATCCTCATGCATGCATCCTCTTGCCAAGAATATTCCTCATGCCAAACCGAATTCACTAATTAAATGGTTAGAAACTAAATCACAAGAAAGCATTTACCACTAAGTTCTAAAGGCCAACTACTTAAGAGGTCGAAAATCCTTAAGAGCATCCTAGTTTAAGTCTAAGCACTACTCCTAGTACCTAGTTCACTTAAACTTATGCTCTGATACCAAATTGAAACACCCTTGCTTTAGGCTTTTCATAAAACACCATTTTAACCCATGGTTTATCATCATTGTCCCAAAAATAATCCTTTTGTGAAACTTAAATTTCAACATTTTCAAATAAGTCATTTCTTTCAAAATCATTTTTAAAAAACATGGGTTTTAAAGAGAAATAATATAGCTTTAAGTTGCGGAAAACATCGTTTGGTCCCATTTAGATAAAACATTTTAGTTTGTAAAGTAGCGAGGTTGTTACAATCCAAATACCATTACATAGTTTAAAATGATACCACACAACCAGTGGCCTTCTAAAACATTCTGCTCCTCTAAGATCCTCTAAACTCCTCAACCTGAGTACACATCAAAATAAGTTAGGCAATTGAAATGCCTAGTGAGCTTACCCGAGGTTGACCCATTTCGAGTGGGCAGTGAACCACCACACTCGGGACAAACCCCCAAAAATAGTTTTGAAACATACTTCAAAAGTTATTTTAGACATCATAAAGATTTACTCAAAAAATGGATAGTTAAGATATGTGATGATATTAGGTCCATCGGCTGAACCGAATAGCATGACAACACGGCTTGACGGCTGCTGGACGGCACTACTTGACAACACGACGTGACAACCCGCCAGCCAGCCAACAGCATTGCTTGGCTGGATCTCCTGGCAGCTAGCTTGGCAGCCTTGCTTGACAGTACTACTAGCTGGGCCTGAATTGGGCTGGCCCAAGGCCTGAACTAATTGCCCACTATAAATAGAACAATAAGGGAACCCTAGTTCCCTAAGTGATGAGCCTCAACTCTCTACTACCCTCTTCACATACACTACGATGGTTGTCTCCGGCGAGGAGAAACCATCTCATCTCGCATACCGAACTAACTTGATCATCGGATCCTGCTCCCGGGGCATGCGCCCTGGGGCAGTTCTAACGATTATCTTCTTTGATTGTGACTAGGATCCAAGTCGGGAACTCGCTAACGGCACCAACCTCAAGACCTCCAGTTCAGATCCACTCTCAATACCCGATGCCAGATCCGATGTCGCATCATTTGGCGCCATCCCGGACCTCGAACAAACAGTTGTCGCTCGCCTTCATCAGGTTCAAATTTCATCTTCTCAAAGATCTCCATAGATCTGTTTCTTCAAAGATCTTCAAACACCTTCTCGCCTGACTTTCTTTGTTTATAAACTTTAACAAACCCCAAAATAAAAACCCCAAAATCTTCTGTTGTGAATCTTGCATATGGCTGATTTAGTTGATCGACGTTTATCTCTCTACTTTTATTGCCGGAATCAACCCATTTTAATGGTTTCCTCAAGAACACTCTATTTGAAAGCAACTATGTCAAAAAAAAGAAGAAGAAGAAGAAAGAAAGACAAGTAGACAATTCCATCTCCAACCATGTCCGGTCAAACCACCGATTGATTTCTATAGTCCGGACCCCCCACTGTCTGATTTTGCAAAATCGACTGTATCGAAAACGAATGCACAGTCGGCTACATCTGTTTTCTGATTGAAATAAAAAACGATAAGGAACCTGTGCCGCTTCTATTTCTACTCACGATTGACCCATCACCGCCATACACCTACCGAAGAAGCACTGGACCTTCGATGGAAAATAGATGCGATATGACTCCGCCGTTCAGCACACCACCGTACGCTCATCCTCTCCGGCGAACCAAAAAGGCGACAATATCCCAATAAAGATGAAGCTCTCGAAACCTGTGCAACCTTATTATGGTACGTTGACCCAAAAATATATTTAAGGTAGCCGAATTTACAACTATTATACAGGGTGCTCGATAAAGTGACTGATAGAATAAACCCACACCCCAATAACTGATTACTTATGATGGGTTAACAAGAATCGACTGGATTCAAGTGGTTCAAGTTCCGTTCAGTGATTCCGGGTTTACTCAATTATAAAGGGGCGGGAAAAAATGGGGAAGATGAGCTACGCACTACAACTGTTTGATGTAATGCCTGAATGAAGCTGAAGTGTTCCGTTTGAGAAATGCATTCGATAAAAGGTAGAAAGATCTAACCTCGATGACCCATTAACCCGTTTTTTCTCTTCCACAAATTCAAATCAGAAGAAACTAAAGGAGAAAGTGTATACCAGACACACACAAAGCACCAATGCTAACTTTACAATTAACCCGTATGACCACCTTGCTTGTTGAGTGAATCAGGGCAAAATCATCTTCTGGTACCATTAGATTAAAGAGAAATAGAAGCTAAACCTCATTGGTGATTCAATAAATGGGGATCATGCAGTCGAAACAAAAACAAAATTGATGACGGGTATGGTGAGTTTCTTCCTGTTCCGATTAAACGACAGCAAGCCTAAACTACTCTACTATACTTCCTGGATCCGAAGCCCTGGTTCACTTTGGCCCACCCTGTTACTCCCCTGTGACATTGGTGGCATCCCACACCATTTTCAGTGGACACACCGTTGAATATGAATGCTTATCCTACTAAACATATTGAATCAATATCCGATCCTAAGCGGATACCACGAGCAAGCATAGAAACTTCAGTTACATTTCGGGCACACGCGCGGATACGATATTATGACCAAAGAGCCTAGCAAGGCGGAGTCAATGAGTTATGCACTGAATATGTTTTACAAAAGGCTCGAGAAAATATTATTCACCACATTACCCCTTAATTTTCCCGGTCACCATTGGTCCCTACATACTAACTTTTGGTTAACCCTTCAATAATACGACAAGAGGGGGGTCGTTCTCTATTATTTACTAGTATTTTAAGTTCATGACATCTTGTCTATGAGACAAATGCATGCTCTTATATGCAAATTACAAGTTTTTACCTATCTGCGGGGTCTTAGTCTAAGACTTGTTCTATTCCAGCCACGATATAGTCAAAACTCGTATTTGTTTGCATTCGAACCAAAGAAGAATCCCCAATAAGGTTGACTTTTATTGCAACCAGTAATGGGCATTAATGATACATAGTTGGGCTACCTCCTCTCCTCATTGGCAAATAAAGACGATACATAGATGTAAAATACCCGTTTGTCTATGACGGTCCGCAAGTAAAATGCGGACAATCTTTTCGCTCCAAGACTGTCCCTCGAACCACATGTGCGTTGTCTTTGTTCTACCTCATCAACCCGCACCTATGTGATGGTACATACAGCTGTTTTCGGCTGTTGATGTTTAATACAGGAGGCGACAGAAGTCAGGTCATATCTCCCGGGCTTGCATACCTTGGGGACAACGTTGTACTTCATGACATGTTAAGCCCTGTCCCAATTAATGAATTGACACTAGAAACACAAGTCTTGACTACGTGTTTGATCATATTACTACTAATTAAATTAGTAGGAGGAACAACAAAACAAGATTTACCTTTGGAAATATAAAGAGCTCAAGCATTCGGATTTGCACTTATGAAGGTAACACCCATTGCTCGATTTACTTTACTACTATAAATTACAAACTCTCAAGGTACAATTCTCAAAGCCACCCTTACAATGCCAATCAGCTTCAATCGGTATCTAGTTAAAATGGCACAATAATACATAATGCAGGAAGTATGCGCACCTCACCATATTAAAATAATAATAATAATAATAATAATCCAAGTTTTGCTAAACACCATAAACTAAAGATAATCCCAGATTTTCCAAAATAGTCACATGGCACTCTATTCATGCATTACATCGCTTCTATGTGCACAAAAGATGCAACTATTTTGTGTAATATTGTATGTCAAAATCAATTTCAATCAAATGGCATGCTTAATTTTCGTGTATTGGAAATCCTCTAAAAAAAGGAGAGAAGAGTTACCACATAGCTTGACTTGCGAAAATCATGTGTACGTTTTAACAATTTAATCACGGGACATGATCTTGGTTTAGCAAACACATAACAACAAACAAGGATAATAACTACATGTATATCTATTTTAACATTTATAATTCATTCTTTATTCTTTTTGTATATGATATATGTAACGACCCAAAAATCTCGAATTTATATTCGAGAAAATACGTAAGGAAAAGACCAAAATATTTTGAAAGTTTTAAAATAATTTACTTAGAAATGTGGTAAAATACCAAAAGTTTGGAAAAAGATGGTGAGAAGGGGCAAAATGGTCATTTGACATCCAAATGACTTTTAAGTATGGAAAATATGATTTTTGGAGTTTATATGTAATGAAATAAAATTTTGACACCAAATAATGGTGATAAGTATTTGAAAGTTAATTCTAGTAAAAGAGGGTAATTTGGTCATTTTACCATAAAGGGGTAATTTGGTCATTTGCCCATGTATAAGATTTATTATAAAAGTATAATTCTAGTTTGGACCAAAAATGTAAGAAATAAAACTTAGTGTAATAAGAGTTGGGTTCTAGTGTTAAAAATATGAAGAAATTAAGTCCAGGGGTTGTTTTGTCATTAAGCCAAAGTTGGAAAAATATATATATGAGAAAATATCTCATAAATGACCATAATTATAGAAGAGAGTTCTGGGAACTCTCTGGAAGAGACGAGGGCACGGGTTCGAGAAGAGAAGCAAGGATCGAAGCGAGGAAATCAAGGATTTAACTTGGAACTTTTAATTTCAAGCTTCCAAGGTAAGAAATCATCAACCCTAAGCTTAGTTATTCCAGTTTTGTGGGTAATCTACAAACTGAAAATTTGATATGAAGTTGCCACAACGAATTCATATACCTCATCTAGCTCAAATCAACACAAGGAATGGACTTTTAACCATGAATTGTGGTTAATTCCATGGAAATGGGTTTGAGCTCAAGAACCCTAGAAATGGATTTTTGGAACTGAAATTAGTTTCTATGGTTTTATTAAGTCATATATGTTATAAATGAAGTGAGAAATCGGTTCCATCTTTAAAAATTGATCAAAATGGTTTTTGGTGTTAAATTGGGTTTTCGGGAATGATTTTAAGCAAAGAGGATGAAATTTGTGAAAAAGATGTTTAAAAACAAGTACAAGTTGGTATTTAGGGCCTGGAAATGACCCTAAACCAATTAAGTCAAGTATTAAGAACATATCTTAAAATCATCAAAGTATGTTGCTATTGTTGAAAATTTTGAATTTTGTTCAAAAGCCTTGGAAATCAATTTTATATGATCAAATTAATTCTAAGGGGTTTTAATGAGTTCCATATGTAGTAGTTGTTAAAATAAAGCAGTAGAAGTGATTAATTTCAAACAAATTCGGTTTTTGGATCAAAAATGCAAAAACGGGAATGTTTGGAAAAGTAATCAAAATCTATGATTTTTATGGTTAAAAACATGAAGTAAATGAATGGTTTTGGTCTTGGAACAAACCCTAGGGATTAAGACGTGAATTAAGGGCTTAATAAGGGAAAATGGAAATTTGTAGCATAAAAATCGGGCAATTCTGGGCTGCTGCTCAGCTGGCGCGGTGCGCCCCTCACCTGGGCGCGGTGCGCCTAGCGGCAGAGTAAATATGCAGTTTAGTCTCAATGTCCTCTGCCAAGTGATTTTAGTTTTTGAGATTTTCTTCAATACTTGTCCGTTTGACCTCAAATTTTAAATATAGGTCTAATATGCTATAAAACTTCATGAAAAATTGTCGGAATCGAAATACGACCCCCCGAGGGTACTGTAGCAAAATACGTATAAAATACAACTTAACTAAAGTTGGTCATTTAAAAGTTATAGACTTGTTATGACCCAATATAGTATTATAAGGACTCTAATGAGTTATAGAATCAGTTAGCATGAATGTTAACGTATAACATGTTAATTATAGGTTCATGCCAAGTGATTATTTAATCACAAAAGAGTATGAATACAAGGAACGTGTAGTCAATCTTCTAGCAATACATGAGGTGAGTACATGCAGTATTTTTACCCATTCTGGGGTACATGGCAAGTAAGTATTTTCAAGATTTCTTATAAAATTTCTATATGTGAAATTATATGCAAGAGTATTATCGCTAACTCGTTTGTGAAAGTATAATGTTATATTTGAAGTTATGTTATGGTCTATGAGCCAATTATGTGAAAGTATGTTTTGGTCTATGAACCAAATATGTGAAAGTATATGTTTAATATAGGTTATACATGTTGAAAGTATGGATAGGCATATAGCCATAAAATGTTTAAGAAGTATGTTTTGGTTACAAACTTTATATGTTTTCAAGTATGAAAGGGCATATAGCCACAATATGTTTGGAAAGTTATGTATTTGGCATCTAGCCATAAAGACATAGAATGATGTAGTTTGGCATTTAGCCACAAGTTATATGTTTATGAGAAATGTTCAAGCTAGCAGCAAGTTTTTGTATGACTGGTAATTGTAGCAAGCAGCGTTAGTAAGGGAACTATGTTCCAACCTACCCGGGTTAGGTAAGGGATCTACTGGGGGCAAGCCCCATCGCGAAGTAGATTGCCTCAGCACTTCTATGGTGAGGATTGATCCGTTCTTTCTAGCCATAGAGACTTGGGGTATCACTTATAGTGATTAAAGCCCTAAGTATAAAAATCCAGCAAGCTTATAAAACCAGTCAAAGAAAGTAAGAACAATGTTATTTTCGTAAAGTATGTCATAGAATGATTTTTGAAAAGTAAAGAGTTGTATTATGATTCTATTATAAAGTTTTAAAAGAAGGTAATTATGCAAAGGATGATATGAAATGATTTTGAAAGGAATAAAGAGCTATGGTATGATAATATTTTAAAACTTTGAAGGATGCTATTTTTGTAAAGTATGTTATGAAATGATTTCGAGAAGTAAAAAGTATAGTATGATATTACTATAAAGTTTTGACAGAAGTTTTATGTTATAAGGATTACAAAGGTTGGAAAAGAAATTAAAAGTCTGAGTCTAAAACTCATGTAACTCACGAGACAATTTTTGTCTTACGTATTCTTTGTTTTTCCATGTATTCCAGGTCAATATAAGTTGCTATCAATGGGATGAAGTTTAGCTGGAGTGGAGCTTAAGTTAGCTCCTATATTAGACTCAAGGTTAAATCCTTTCTTGCTTACTATGGTTAGTTTGATATGAATTTGTACACCCACTATTTTAAGTATTTAAATTAACGGTTTTTGATAAACCGTATTTTTGTAATCATGTATTTATACGAAAAACCATAGTATTTGCAAACAGTAGAAATGGGGTGTCTCAATATAAGTCTCGAAAACTTACTCATATGTTGCTCATTTTGACATGTACGAACGAATGAGGCACAAGTACCTCAGGCATAGCCATACAGCAAAAGCCCACTGCCTTCCTAACATGGCAAACAAGTCGACACCTACGATAAAGAGGAGAGCCCCTATAATTTGATTCAAAATGACATTATGTTATTATATTTTTCTTACTTTGATGACTCGTATCTAAAAATATTGTCCGGTCATCATTGGCAATCTTCGAATGTACATACATCTTATTTATGAATATATATGTTTACAATATACACATGCCACAACACTTGATACTTACTCTTATCGTTTTGCAATGACATGTACAAACGAGTGAGGGAAAAATGTACAAGCACAAGCCAATACATAAACAACGGAAATTCGTTCGCATCGCCCAACCTGACTACCTTTCCTGCATCTCTTCATTTTTTTGTCAAAAAATGGGGGAGTAGAAGGAATGACATAGCACAATTACATTGGAAGAAATATCTCTCGGTGGAAACTTACAACACGTGTTAAGATTATACGCAATAACGTATTCCCAAAAATTCAACTCATTACTTAAGAGGGAAGAATCAAATAGTAGCACAACTGCACAGCCCCTGCCAGCAGCACTATCATGCTAACCTTGCCAGCAACACCGCTGCCCAGCTCTCGCCAACAACACTGTTGTCCAGCTGCTTGCTGCACAACTCTTACCAGTAGCACCGTTGCGACACAACTCTTACCAGCAGCACCGTTGCGCTGCTCTCGCCAGCAGCCCTGCTGCCCAGCTCTTGCCAGCAGCACCGTTGCACTACTCCTGCCAGCAGCCCTACTGCTCAGTTCATGCAGCAGCCTTGCTGCCCAGCTCTCGCTAGCAGCATCGCTGCCCAACTCTTACCAACAGCACCGCTGCCAAGCTCCCGCCAGTAGCCTTGCAGCAACCTTGAAACATAACGATAACATTATATTATACATGTGTTACTAACAAGTAGAGGGCGAAATTCTTTGTGCTTCACTTTGTATTATGCTCATGTCAAAGTAACTAGGCCCCTGCCAAGCATCGGCTCCATTGTATCTTTGCATCTTTGCCCGGGCTGGTCACCCGGGCAGGCACATAAATCACTGACTACTAAATCCGATTCTAACATGGCCCGAGAGCCACGCAAAGGTCTGAGTACCTAACAAGGCCCGAGAACCACGCAAAGGTCCGAGTACTTAACATCGAGAGCCACGCAAATGTTCGAATACCTAACATGGCCCGAGAGCCACGCAAAGGTCCGAGTAACTAACATGGCCCGAGAGCCATGCAAAGGTTCGAATACCTAACAAGGCCCGAGAGCCACGCAAAGGTCCGAGTACCTAACATGGCCTGAGAGCCATGCAAAGGTTCGAATACCTAATAGGGCCCGAGAGCCACCAAAAGGTCCGAGTACCACGAGGCCCAAGAGCCACAAAAAGGTCCGAGTACCACGAGGCCCGAGAGCCAC
Source organism: Cichorium intybus (assembly GCA_023525715.1). NCBI lineage: Eukaryota > Viridiplantae > Streptophyta > Magnoliopsida > Asterales > Asteraceae > Cichorium > Cichorium intybus. The sequence continues at coordinate 31,995,729 of CM042016.1, read as the reverse complement.
AAAAAGGTCTAAGCACCTAACAAAGCCCGATTTAATACAAGGTTAAGAAGGTTCATAACCTTTGCCTTGACTTGTTGGCTTTTAAGACCAATTCAGGTAAGGTTTAGAAGGATCATCACCTTCGCCTTGAATTGCCGACTACTAAGCTCGATTCCACCACAAGTGATCGCTAGATGGAATAAACCTAGCTACTGCACATCATGAATCACGCATCACAAGCCTAAGCCATTCTTAGCACCATACATTCGGTGCGTTCTTCTACAATTATCGATAAATGCAATTTACATGGCCTCTCTCTTTACTCCGACGATCAACAAGCATTTTCTCACTTTACGTCTTACCACAACAAGGACAATCGTCTCGGCAGCTCTGCTACACCTTATCTGGTCAGCAGCCATATGGCTCATTATCTTGTCAGCAGTCTTGCTGCACATTATCTGGATAGCAACCCTAATGCTTATTATCCCAACAGTCGCCTCATGGCTAATATTCTTGTCAGTAACCTCACTGCACATTATCTTGACCGTGACCCTGACATGTATATTCGTAACGACGACTTTTCCCTAATTCGCTTTAGTCTGCCTGGCTACCTATTGGTGGCATTATGAAGACGTTTATTGGTGGCATTCCACCAAGGTATAGTATAGCTTGTAAAGCACTATGAAGACGTTTATTGGTGGCATTCCACCAAGGTACAACGGGGATATTACGACATTCTTTCTGCATAATTACATTAGCAACTTTGATCACACAACCGTCTTATTGCATTATCATGCAACGGCTTCGCTTTGTGATCGCCACATCAGCCTCGCTGCGTAATCATGGCAAGAACTATGTCGTACCAAATTGACAGGATCTTAATCTCGGAGCGCAAGAAGAGATCACCAAGCCAACCTCGCGTCGCGTAGATCCAACTCTACCACTGGATCTGCTAACATACTAAGATTCCCGTAGGCGAGGTTTCGCTGTTCCTCTTATATTTTCGGCACGTCTGTTATATCTAGTCCAATGCGATTGTTAGCAAACCAATCACATCGGACTGGGGGGACTTGATAGCGTATGACTTATATAGCTGTATCCAGTCCAATGCGATTGTCAGCAAACCAATCACATCGGACTAGGGGCACTTGATGATATTAGGTCCATCGGCTGACCCGAATAGCATGACAACACGGCTTGACGGCTGCTGGACGGCACTACTTGACAGCGCGGCGTGACAACCCGCCAGCCAGCCAACAGCATTGCTTGGCTGGATCTCCTGGCAGCTAGCTTGGCAGTCTTGCTTGACAGCACTGCTAGCTGGGCCTGAATTGGGCTGGCCCAAGGCCTGACCTAATTGCCCACTATAAATAGAACAACAAGGGAACCCTAGTTCCCTAAGTGATGAGCCTCCACTCTCTACTACCCTCTTCACATACACTACGATGGTTGTCTCCGGCGAGGAGAAACCATCTCATCTCGCATACCGAACTAACTTGATCGTCGGAGCCTGCTCCCGGGGCATGCGCCCTGGGGCAGTTCTAACGATTATCTTCTCTGATTGTGACTAGGATCCAAGTCGGGAACTCGCTAACGGCACCAACCTCAAGACCTCCGGTTCAGATCCACTCTCAATACCCGATGCCAGATCCGATGTCGCATCAATATGCAAATGCAAATGCATGATGCAACTATCCCCAAACCCACGTCCATCTCATAAAAGTCCAACTCACCTCAATGGCACCTACCTAAGTTCACAAATGACATGCACGAAGCATATCACTCGATCCCCGTATAGGTTAAACTAGAACTAGTAGCCATCACACTAGTCCCATGAGGGTTAGCAACTCCCTCATGCGGTTCCCTATTGTCGGGAACAAACTCTCCTCACCCTCTTTATTTTAGAGAAGGGCCAAACTCATAATAACTCCTCACCCTCTTTGATTGAGAAGGGTCAAACTCGTCCTCAAGGTATCACACGGTCAATCCCATCCTATATGAAATGCAATGCACAATAGGATGCTCAAAACGTCTTTCAAAAACAACATCATACTCTTTATTTGAAAACATCTTTAGAAACCCATTTTCATGCAATGCACAAGTAGTAATCATATAACACATTACACATAATAATATGCATGAAAAGTAATTGATAACACATGCAAAAGATAATAGTTGGGATGTGTACTCCCAGTAAACTCACCTAAGGTCAACTAACGAGTCAATACTAACTTCACACAAGGTTTGATGCATTTGGAGGCGCTCCTAGACATCATCCCATCCATCAAATCATCTTAGTTGAGTGCTAGCTCAAGTTCTTAGTCTCACCTCCAAGTCATAACAAAACATCTCCTTCCTACAATACAATAGCGGGAGGTATCATACTCTTTTCATCTAAAAGTCACACCACTAATACTTATCTTAAAATAAAAAGGAATCATCATCCCCCATCCCAAAATGAAGTCCTTGACTCTCTAATATAAGGAAAATCTTAGTTAAAACATTCCCAAAGTTTGGCATCAAAACAAGGACCCAAGGCCCAAACCATAAGGCTTAAAACTCAAAAATGAAGAAAATGTGGAAAACCCCCTGACACGGGTCGTGCTCCCCCTAACACGGACCTTGTCAGGACCAGCAGATTACACAGACCCTTTTACACGGGCCGTGTTCTGTACGCTGTAGCTTAGTTTTTGCTCATTTTAACCCCCTTTTGACCCAAATGAAGTTCCAAATCAACCCAAGACCAATTATACATAATAACTCATTTCCAAGTATTCAACTCCCAATCCAAGTGTTTATGACTTAATTCAATGGAAATCACAATCCATGATCTTATTTCTTAGCAAGTGATTCATGAACTATGTTCCAAGTCAATCATTACACTTAACACCATCAAGTACCCAATTAGTTTCTTAACTAAGGTCATCCCTTAAGGGAGTCATTCCCACATAACTCTAAAGAAGATAGCCTCATGGAATTCCCAATTCCAATCATTGGTCCAAATGGTTAAAACCCATGGAATACCCAATTCCAATCCATAAATTGATAACTACAAGTGGAGATTCCTTCTTCCATTCCATGGAATTATTAGGAAATGATCCTTACTCCACTTATACTTCCAAATTGATGCAATAAACCCATTCATCCATTGAACAAGAGATCCAATCATCACCTACATGAATAAAACCCATTTCCAACACCAAATTCCCATTATCTAGTGATTCAAGGTTTAAGACTACAAATCAAAGATTGGAATCCTTAGGGAATCATTAGAAATGAATCCCCTCATCCAAAACTACCATAAACATCCATCAATTTCTAGATTCCTCAATAATTCATCAAATCCCCAATTTTTAGGGTTCATAACACCCAATTCAACCAAGTAATTGAATCTAGACCATCCATGGATTGAATGTAGACTCAAATCAACTTAGAAACATCAAACAAACATTGGGGAATCATAGGAATAACCTCATCCCACCATAAATCTCGAATTGAGTCAAAACCTCAAACCCTAACTCGAATTCAAAGCTAGAAGATGAAGGTTTTATACCTTAGATTGGCTAGGAACTTGAAGAGCTTGAACCATCTTCCATCTCTAGCATCAAATCCTCAAGAACCCTAGAAAAATTGCCACTCTCACCCTCTCATTCTCTCCAAATCGTGATTTTGCTGAAATGGGGAAGAACCCCCATCAAAACCTCACATAATTTAAGATTTGGCAAGAAGGGTCCCTAGAGTTTGGTCTTACTTCACCCAACACCCATAAAGTCAGTTCTTCTAACTAGAAGTCTCTAAATTCACACTTATGCCCCTAATATAAATATTTAATTTCACTTGAGTCATTGACAAGGTCAACACTAACCCTTAGTTTCCCAACTTGACATAAATGGCCCCTTACACCAAAAATTTTTAACGATTTGGCCCTTAATATTAATTCAAGGAATTATTTGACCTAATTTAAATCCACATCAATTCCTTCCAAAATATTCTAATTTTCCGAATCCATGACTAGTCAAATCTACTTAGGGCAAGTTTGGCCAAACTGACACTTTTAGTCCTTATGACAAAATTTCTCACTTTGTTTTTTTTTGTTTTTTTATTTTTTTTGTTTTTAATTTTGAAAGGGGAGAAAATTAGGAAGAGGAAAAAGGGGGTTTCTCAGCAATGATAAGTTTTTGAAAAAAAATAGGGACGTCTCAGAAGAGGGGAGGTGTTTCAGAAAAGAAAAGTTTCTGAGAAGTAGGAAGGAGAAGGGGGGGGGGGTTCACAGAAAGATGAGACTTCTGAGAAATCAGAAAAAAAGAGAGAAGGTGTGCTCAGAAGCATGAACTTGTGAGACATTAGGAAGACAAGTAAGAAAAGTGGTACCGTTTTGGTTTTTCGTTGTTTCTTCTTTGGAAGTTGTTTGGATGGTGAGGACTCGGAAACTTTCTTTTTGAGTTTCTTGGGAGCTTCACATTGTTTGAGAGAGTGTGGAGGATAATCAGGTACGCCTTCTGTTGTAGAGATGTGGTAGGTGACGGCAGAGTCTACCGGGTTTGCTAGGTTCAGAAGCGATTTTGGTAGTCTGCAGATTGGTCCAAAGATAGGGTCTGTTTTTGAAGCATATGGTTTGGCTTTGGGCATTATCAATGTGTCTTCACCTTTTTGTGTGGGAATTTTGAGATGACGAGTGTGATAGATGTGTTGGATGCACATACCCCAGAAACGTGCTAAATGGATTTGGCTTTTGGGTTTCTGAGAGGTATGTATGTAGGAGAGAAAGTCGTCAAATAAGATCGATGCATAATCAATATCTCTACCAGAGTAGAGACTCCAAAGGAGTCCGAGGAGGCGTTTGCTCAATTGGTCTGTACCGCCCAACTTGCCTGTTAAGCACTTAATGATATAATGGATTAGACACTGCCATAAAGGGGAGATGTGCCCTTTAGACATTTGGAAAAGTTTGGGCAGATCATACACATTTCCCATATGGTAGATCATGGATTTAAGATCGGCATCAGTTGGGTGGTCAAAGGTGGTTGTGTGGTAAGGGAGTTTGAGTGCTGAGGCAAACAGTTGTTTATCAAGAATGACAGTTTGACCATCGTGAAGGGTTAGGGTGTAACAGGTGGGACATTTGGTGGTGGTGGAGACGATGTCGTGAAGTATGGTGATCGGTATTGCAGGTGGTGGATGAAAGAAAGCTTTAGCCAGTGTGTGCCTCGAGAGAATGTGAATAATGATGCGTAGATGTTGTTTGAAAGTTGTGAGATCATCTGGAAGATGGAGATTGGATACAGCAATGAGTACAATATCTTTGTCACTCTTGGATTGGGATGCCATTGAGGAGATAGAATTTGTGAGAAACTTGGAGTAATGGGGTTTTTATATTTTTAGGGTTGAGAGATGGGAGACGGCGGCGAGAGAAGATTATGATAACAGAGAGAGTTTGAGAAGATGAAGAAGCGTGTGAAATTGGAATAAGAGGGAACGATTATAACAATTTAAAAAGTGTAATAAACTGTCCGGTTGCGGGAATGAAGGGACGTGTGAACAGTTGTGTCAGAAAAAGAGTGAGCTTGGCATTAAATGCGAAGAAATGATGAAAAGAGATGGTCCATTAAAGGACAAACATGTGTGGCAAAGAGAATATCCGTTGGAGAAAAATGGATCGTGGAGATTTTAATTATTTGGTATTAAATGTTTTTCGCATTGAATTTTCATTCTTGAATTGAATATGTCGTGGTGAGGTGTCTAAGGTACGGAGTAGTGTATTGGTTGAGTTTTTGACGTGATCAGGGGGCAGGTAGTGCTGAATAGGTTACTGAATCAGCAGAATTGAATGTCAGAGGTTAAGGTGAGTGTGGGAGATTGAGGTCCGAGAAGAGTTTCGGAGTGAAAGAATGTTGAGAGAGAGAGAGAGAGAGAGAGAGTTCTGATTATGAGTCGGAGAAGAAACTTCAGAGGTTACGTTCTGAGAATAACCACTTGATGGATAACTTAGGTGTTTTGTGAATTGAATTCAGAACTTTTGAATCAGAACTTTTATTCAGAAATGTTGTGGGGAGAAATCAGAGATTAAAGGATTTTAAAAGAAGGTAAGGTTTGTCGTTTTTAGAGAGAAGGGATATTTAGAGAGGGGGAGTGAGAGAGTTAGGTGGTAATGTGTCAGTTATCGAAAAGTGAGGAAAATCAGGATGGAAGCAAGAGCAGTTTATCCATTATGCAGGCAAAGTTGCCGAACCGTCTAATCAACAGTTTTTAGGCCATGATGCTGATGTGACGGGTGTATTAACTGCCAACTAGAGTCATTATGACCTCGATATATTTTAGTGAGTAGGCGAATGGGCATGCTGGGGAATTATAAAAAGGGTTTACAGGCTAACCTTTTAACCACACAAAACACAAGAGATAAACTAACTACACTGATCTTGCTTTGCAGAAATGGCTCGATTCTTCTTTAAGTGTTTCGATGAGGTGGAAGTGAAACTGACACATGGAGATTTCGCTGGAGGATTTTATGAAGGGGTGATCACAAAAACCTGGAAACGGCGGTGTGAGGTGCAGCTGAGGTGTTTGCCGGACAATACCACCGAAAGGATGATGATCGTGAGGGTGAAATACGGTCTTCTTCGTCCTATTCCACCGACTGTGATAGTAGAATACAAAGTCGGAGACTATGTTGATGCATGGGATCGACAAGGGTGGTGGAACGGAGTCGTTGACGACGTGATCGGCGACGATGTTTATGATGTTGTGCTGCTAGATGGGAAAACTGTGCGAGTGTGTGATTCGTTTGTGCGAATCACACAGAACTTTTCGTATGGAAATCCTCCAAAATGGCAGTACAACAAGCATTAAGGTGGAGGGGATGAAGGGGGGATCTTTTTGTTTTGAATGTTTTTAGCTGTTTTTGTAATAGAATCTTAAGTCATAGCTTTTGATATGTTTTTGAGATGTTTATGTGTATGACTTAATGGATTCAGTGAATGTAATGGCTTTTTATCTTAATGAAATATTTGTGGTTTTTTATATGTGTGATAACTCGTGATTGAGAATGTTGAAAGAGATTTTTTGAGATTATTATAAGAGAAATCAGAAGGTTTAAAGTTTTGAGAGAATAGTCAGTAGGTGTTCAGAACTGAGTGTTTGCAAAGTGGATGATAGTCAGAAACTGAATATCATTCTCTCAAGAAATCATAATCCGGATTCAATATACCCAATTTGTCCAGAAAATTGTTAAATTTAGTGGAGTCTAAGGCTTTTGTGAAGACATCAGCCACTTGTTCTTCGGTAGGAATGAAATAGAGTTCAATGTTACCTTCTAGAATATGATGTTTAATGAAATGATATCTCAGATCGATGCGTTTGGTCATAGAGTGTTGAATGGGATTATGAGAAATTGTTATGGCACTCTTGGAGTCACAGTAGATAGGAACTTGAAGGAATCGGTAACCATAGTCCATGAGCTGAGTCTTCATCCTGAGAACTTGTGAACAGCAGGTAGATGCAGCCACGTATTCGGCTTCTGCTAAGGACAGGGCGACACAGTTTTGTTTCTTTGATAACCAGCTGACTAGTCTTCCACCAAGGAATTGACAGCCTCCGAACGTGCTTTTCCGATCCAATTTGCATCCTGCATGGTCCGAATCGGTGAATGCTTGGAGTTTGAAGTTGTCTCCGATTGGATACCATAGTCCCATTGCCTTTGTTCCTTTGAGATATTTGAAAATTTGCTTCACTGCTGTCAGATGTGATAATTTCGGAGCAGCTTGATATCTGGCACATAGACAAGTTGAAAACATGATGTCGGGTCTACTTGCGGTTAAGTACAAGAGTGATCCTATCATTCCTCGATATTTCTTATGATCTACTGGCTCGCCTTCGGGGTCAGCAAAGAGTTTATGGTTGGTGGATATCGGAACTTTGGCATTTGAGCAATTTTCAAGGGAAAATTTCTTCAGAAGTTCATTTGTATATTTTTCTTGATGGATGAAGATGCCTCTTTTGGTTTGCTTAATTTGTAGACCGAGGAAGAAGTTTATTTCTCTGTTCATGCTCATGTGAAATTTATCGGTCATTATTTTTGCAAATTCATCCACCATTGCTTGATTTGTGGATCCGAAGATGATATCATCTACATAGACTTGGACGATCATGATGTGATTTTGATGGGATCGAACAAAGAATGTCGGATCAATGACTCCTCTTCTATATCCAGATGATACTAGAAAGTTTGATAATGTTTCGTACCAAGCTCTGGGTGATTGCTTTAGACCATATACTACCTTATTCAGACGGTACACATGGTTGGGACGAGATAGATCTTCAAAACCAAGAGGTTGTTGAAGATAAACAGTTTCTTGAAGATTACCTTGGAGAAATTCACTTTTTACATCCATTTGATGTACAATTATGTTTTTGTGTGCAACATAGGCTAGAAAGATTCTGATGGCTTCTAGTCTTGCTACTGGTGCATATGTTTCATCATAGTCAAGTCCCTCAATCTGACTATATCCTTTTGCTACTAATCTGGCTTTGTTTCTGACTACTGTGCCCATGTCATCAAGTTTGTTTCGGAAGACCCATCTAGTACCGATGACTCTGTGATTTGATGGTCTTGGAACAAGATCCCAGACATTGTTTCTTTTGAATTCTGATAGTTCTTCTTGCATGGCTCTGATCCAATCGTCGTCGTCTAGAGCGTCTAGGACTGTCTTTGGTTCAACTTTGCTGATGTAAGCGGCATAGTGACATTCATCTTGAATTGACTTCTTTGACCTTGTCTGAACTTTGGATGAGGGATCTCCGATGATTTGGTTCAGAGGATGATTCCGAGTCCAGTTATGTAATCTTGGAAGAAGAGCTAGATCAGAAATAGGAGGGGAGATATCTTGAATGAAATGGGTGTCTTCAGGAGTAGTGTTTTGAATTTGTGATTCTTCAGCTGATGTATTTTCATCGGCTTCAAAGGTGAAGACTGGTGAATTATCGATTGCAGCATCAGAGTAATGAACTTGAGTATCCTCTGGTGGGACATCTGTTGATAAGGTATCTTCTGAAGTTTGATGGCCCCTTTCGGATTGAAATATCCCATCAACGTGAGTTGGGAGTCTGGACTCCCCCTCAGCAGTTGCTGGATATGATGGTTCTTTCTGAGTCTGATGATTTGGTGAAGGGAGCAAGTGCTCCCCCTCAAATTCTGAAGTGTTGATCGGAGATTCTCTTTGATTGTCAGACGTCATGGGTGCCGATGGCGTGTAAGGTTCTGATGCTGAAGTGATCTGCTGAATTGCATCTGGAGAGTGGATCACTTCCGCATCTTTTGCAGTTACTGGTGCGTCAAAGAGTAAGTCGTAATCAATTTCAACTGTATGAATGGGTCGATGTCCCACTGGAATATCGTTCTCCATTACATATAGAATATCTTGATTCTTCTGTCTCCACTGATACTGATCATCGAATTCTATGTCGAAGCTTTCTTCAATGACTCGTGTTCTTTTGTTTAGAACTCGATAAGCTACTGACTTTGAGGAGTAACCCATGAAGATTGCTTCATCACTTTTGGGTGCGAATTTACCTAAGTGATCTTTATTATTTTTAATGAAGCATCTGTAGCCAAAGATATGGAAAATTTTGACATTGGGTTTTCTCCCATTTAAGATTTCATAGGGTGTCTTTTGTAGTCGTTTGTTGATGATGGATCGATTTTGAACAAAGCATGCTGTTGCTATTGCTTCTGCCCAGAAGGTTAGAGGAAGATTTGCAAATGTCAGCATTGAGCGAGCTGCTTCCACTAAGGTTCTGTTTCATGTTTCTACGACACCGTTTTGTTGAGGTGTATATGGTGCTGAAAAGTTGTGCTCTATTCCTTTGGATGTCAAAAATTCTTCAATTTGCTTATTGTTGAACTCAGTTCCATTATCACTTCAGATTCTTCTAACTGGTAGTTGAATTTTGAGTTTAATTAATGTAATAAAGTTTATGAGTTCTGAGAATGTGTCTGATTTTAATCTTAAGAAAAATACCCAGGTGAATCGGGAGTAGTCATCCACGATAACTAGGATATATTTCTTGTAATTTAGACTAGCAACAGTTGATGGACCACAGAGATCCATGTGAAGAAGTTCTAATGGACGAGTAATGCTTGAGTCGGTGATTGATTTGTGAGGTTTCTTCTTTTGCTTGCCTAGTGCACATGCTGCACATAGATGCTCATTGTCAAACCTCAGAAGTGGCATACCTCTGACCATTTCTCCAGTTACCAATTGGTTCATGTATCGGAAGTTGAGATGAGCTAGTTTCCGATGCCATAACCAACTAACTTCTGAATGAGCTTTAGAAAGTAGACACAGTCTTGTTTTTCCGATAAACATAGAGATGTCTAAAGGAAACATGTTGAGTTGTCTCGGAGATTTTATTAGACATCTGTCTCTGTTACCCGTCATGATGTAGCTAAATTCATTGTCGAATTCAACTCGAATACCGGTACTGACCAGTTGACCTACACTTATGAGATTGTGCTTAAGTCCGAGAACATAGGCAACCTTCTGAATGGTGAAGTTTCCGTTTGTAAGTACACCATAGCCTTTGATGATGCCGTTTGCGTCATTTCCGAATGTGACGTATCCTCCAAAATTGACTTCTCTATAATCTCTTAGAAATTCCAATCTTCCGGTCATGTACATTGAGCAGGCACTGTCAATTAGCCATTCATCATCCTGCTCTTCCGTGCTAAACGCCTGAGAGATTAGATAGTTAGTTTGGGAACCCAGACTTGTTTGGTCCCAATTGTTTTTACAGACATGGAAGATTTATTTTCGACAATTGATTTGTTGTGAGTTTCAGAAGAAAATTTTGACTCAAAAGTGGGTGTTTTTATGATCCATTTTTGAACAACTCTCTTTGGAAGTTTTGGATAGTAGTTTTGCATTGAATGCCTAGTATTTTTTAAATTTGTAACACTGATTGTTTTAGAAAGATGTTTGCAACAATGACAGCAAGTATAATTTTGTTGTTGTTTTAAAATTCTCGGAGTAGTTTCAGAACGATTGTAGTTCTGTATCTTGGTTCCGATAACATTTGAGTTTAGCTTGTTGCTTCTGAAGATACTTGAAAATGATTTAGGGAATTCATTCACGGGTTTCTTAGAGATTGTGTAACTATTTTGAGTATTTTTCGAATTTCTTGTTAGTTTTGGAAAGTCTGTGTAGTCTGAATTTCTGATATTTTGAAATTGCTGAAATGGTTTGATTTTTGGAGTCGGAAGTAATCCCTTATAGATGTATTTTCTGAGTGAAGAAGTGGATTTCTGAGTATGACTCAGAGTGATAAAAGTAGAATTAGCTTCTGATCGTTTCTGAGTGTAGAAGCATTGTTTTTGTTCGAATCTCGCATGCGATCGAGGTGATCTGAGATCTCTTCTGTTTAGAATTGGTTTTACTCCTTGTTTGGTTAAACTCTTTCCTTTTTGTTTTTGAAAAATTTCTCTTGGGGAAGAGTCAGATAAAGAATCATTTAAAGAGCTTGTCTCTTCATGATTAACTTTAAGTTTTTTGAGCGGAATTCTGACTGGATTATTTGAGAAATTGTGTTGTGATGTATCCTTATATGACATTACATCAAAACACGATGGTTCAGAATTCATGTTAGATATATCAGTAACATTAGGATTTCTGATTATAATTTTGTTAAAATCCTTTTTAATGATGATACTGCTTGGTGACTTTTCCATTTCAATTTCTTCATCAACCTCTTCTTTGTTTGAACTTTCCAGATTTTTAAGATCTGGGATACATTTTTCAGTAACAAAGTTACCTTGCTGATTTTCTAAGAAAGAGTGTTGCTGAGAACTTGATGATGGATAGTTTGTGACCGTGGTCATGTGTCTAGGCATGAATGGGACTGAAGCAGTAGAAAATTTGCTGATTTCAGCCGTGTCTGCTTCTGAGAAATATGAAAAGGGAATTTTAATTCCTTCTTTTGACTCAGAGATGGCGATTTCTGATTCATTGTTAGGAGATTTAGAAAGGTTCTTGGTTGCGTCCTTATCGTGTTTATCATCATATTCATTTGAAGGGTACTGAAAAATGGACTTTTTTCTGTTATATTTTGGATAGTTTTTGTTTGTGGTTTTTCTTGCCCATCCCCAATTAAAAGTGTTTTCTGAAGAGTTAGTGTTAGCAGGAGATTTGAAAACTTCAGTTGCATGATACAACTGATCTACTAATTTGTTTAGTCTTACATTATCACTTCGGGCTAAATTCCTTTGTGATGTCAAAAGCTTATTTGAGTTTTCTAACAAAGTCCTAGAAGTCTGTTCGATTTTCAAATCAGCATTAAGTTTATCACAAAATAGCTTTTTATCTTCTAGTCTATTCTTCAATTTTATCACTTCGTCATACCCATCATCTCTTTCTTTCAGAACCCGCTGATATGCAGCTAAGGCATCTGCACAGGTGTTAGATATTTTTTCTAGAGCAGGTTCTAGATTATTAGAATAAATTTGATGTGTATGAAGCATGTTATGTACCTGTTCGATGATACTTACACCTTTGCCTGTCTTGTGGTTTACCATGAAGGCATAATTCTTTGGCATGTAGGAAGATGACGATTCAGAAGTGTTCTCAAAATGTTTGGAGCTTGCTAACCCTGGAATTGGAGTTTCTTTGTTTGCTTGTACCATCATGCATTCTCCAAATCCTTTTCCTCGTTTTCGCTTGTTTTCAAATTGTTCATCATCACCTCCTGAGGACCAGATCTCGACGTTTCCTGATGCTACAAAAGCCTTGACTTTTTCTTCTTCTTTTGCTTTTGGATAATTCCTTGGTGCTCTGCAGTCAGCAGCATAGTGCCATAGACCCCGCAGTTGTGACATTTGATTATTTCTGATTCTTTCTTTTCAGGAGTTGGAGATTGAGTATTACTGACATCTGGGGCCACCTTTGATTTCTCTTGCTGCTGATCTTCTGATTTCGGGTAATAGCGATTTTGGCCAGATTGTTGATTTCCTATCTGATAGTTATTTTTTGATCGATACTCTCCATTTTGGTTGGAAGATTGGAAGTTCTTTTTCTGACCAGAGTAGGATGGTATTCGGTTGAACTTCTGACTGATCATAGCTATCTCATGTTGATAGGCTGCTTCTTCTGCTTCATCGTATTCTGAGTAGTATGATTCAGTAGTTTGTACTGGAGCTGGAAGTGCAATGGTTGTTGATTTAGATTGAATGGATGATTGTGAGATTTGTGAAGGTTCGTATTAAACCGTCGGAGTTTGATAGTATGAAGGGTAGGAAATTTGTGGTTGAGATGGGTGATATGAAGGTATAGGATTTGGTTGTTGAGGTTGTGGTAAGATTTAAGTAGGAGCAGTCTGAGGTGGGAGGATGTTCGGGTTGGTTTGTTGCTGAGTTGCTTGTTGATATTGTACCAGTTGCTGAGGCATGTTGTCTATTGTTGAATAGTTATGCCCAGCAACTAGAGCCAGAGGTCTACCTAGTTGCTGCTGTTGTTGATTGCTTTTTATGTCATTCTCCTGTCCAATGAGATTGTTGTACAGTCGGTACATATTGAAAGTTTTCAACTTTCCTGAATCTTGAAGGATCAGTTTTACAAGCATCCAATCTTTTCCAAGTCCCTCAAGAAATCGATGATTGATCTCTTGATTGGTTCTTTCTGCTCCTGAGCTTAGAAGTCTGGTCACGATTATGGAGAACCGTGTGAACGCCTGTCTTAGTGATTCTCCAGGAAATGCTGAGAAGTGTGTGTATTCAGAGAGACTTGACACCAACTTTTGGTCTTTTGCTTCCTACGTTCCTAAGAACATATTTTGTAAGAGAACCCAGATCTGCTGAGCTGTTGTACATTTCTGTATGAGATCAAAGAGTTCCGGAGGAATTCCATATTGGATTTCAGTGAAAGCAATTTGGTCGTTGTCCATTTTCTCTATATCCAAATGTGTTAGCCTTGGATGAGAGGTACCAGCTAGCGCCTCTTCTGCATTGTTTGGTCTAGGGGTATATGTTGGAAGGTGTGGTCCTTCTTCGACTGAACGCCAAATGTCTTTCCCTTTGGTTTTGAGATAGTTGCATACGAGATGCCTAGCCATTATACTCAGTAGGAATGAGTATAGGAGCTCGATTGGAGCCTCCGAAACTATTTGCAACATTGAGATAGTAGTTCATCAGCATTATGTGAGAAAAGAAGATTCCGATTTGTTTTGATGTGAAAAACGGGTTCTTAAGAATTTTGAGCTATAATAGCATGCAATGATCCACATAGGATTCGAAGGTTGTTGCTACAGCCAGGGTTTTGAGCAAACTAGGCACTTAGAATCTTATAGACAGCTATTCAGGCTCTGATACCAATTGTTGTCACCAAATATTCTAAGTAAGTGCGGAAATAAAGATTGCGGAATAAGAAAGGTCCGAAACTGGAAGTTTCGGAGGGACAAGTCCTGAGACTTGAGATGGACAAGTCCGAAGACTTGATGTGGTTGCGGAATTATAATGAAGGAGTGATACTTAGAATAGATCTTAATAGCTCAACAATAATAAGGATTAGCAGTAATATAACTTGAAAAGTAAAGATTGAAAGTTAAATGTGCTAGAAAGATAAGAACAGTAAGAAATGCATATAAGAACACAAGAGTTGATGGAATGAGATATTGTATTGATAATTGAAATGTATTACATGAAGTCTCTCAAAACCATGAGCACTGAAGAAGAACTTGGTCTCCCTTTTATAGACTAAGGGATGACCATCGGATAATAACCTATGGACTGAAGAGGAGACAACACGTCTCTCTTCAGTCAGATAAGAGAAGATAAATCTAATATAAAAATACAATGTCAGACTAGGGTGGCTTGCCTATAATATAATAATACTCTAAAGTACAACAGACATGCTTCTAAAAGGCCACACCTGATCTAGTCTAATTATGTCCTATAAGTTGGAGTACTTATCCTTTGCCTTATCTTCTAGATATTCTTTGATCTTCAGTCTTCTTTGTTGAATGTTTGAGTAAGATATTTCCTTGAGTTGGTTGATATTGATAGTCCGAAATCCTGAGTGGATTTCGGAGTCCTGGCTGGTTTAATCAGAGTGTCTTTGGAAATATGATTATGTATGACTTGGTCTTCTGAGTTGGTTCGGAGTGTGATCTTCCGAGTACTTTCTGATCTTGAGCTCTTTTGGAGTTCCGAAATCCGTTACTGGATTTCGGATGATTGCGATGTTATCTGAACTTAACTTATCAGAAATGTTTGTTGAGGGCATACATTAAACAATTAAATCATTCATCAAAACATTCACATGAAAGTAAATTCATTCCATCAAAATAAGAAGTTTGACATTACAATCCTAAAATATCAAACTACGAGTTGGTCAACGATTTAGACTTTCAGTACTAACATCCCTTACGTTCCTACCTCTCCTCCATTTCTTGTCTTCTACTTCTTCGCCCTGTAACTAATCTTCTTTGTATCTCCCTTCATGTCTACCAAATATAGCAGGAACCCTAAACCCAGTCACTAAGCCTTCGGTGTCACCAACATAAAGACATATGTCCTGCTCATCCTTGATCTCACCTCTCGCAACTACGAACCGTGGAGCGATTTGTTTAAAGCACATTGTATTGCTGATGGAGTTGCTGATCACATTGATGCCACATTCGACCCACCAAAAATTCCTCCTACAGACACGACTTGGCAAAAACTAGATTCAGTGGTCAAACTACAGCTTTTTGGCTCGATTTCTAAGAAGTTAATCACATCCGCTTACTCCACAAATGCCTCGGCCAGAAAGGTTTGGCAAAATCTTCATTATTTATTTTACGATAACGTTGAATCCACAGCCATGCAACTAGAGGATGAATTGCGTAATGTTACCTTGGGCGATCTCTCCATCCACGACTACTACGTGAAAATTAAGAAGATCGCTGATCTTATTGAGAGGCTTAGTGAAAAGGTTAAAGACCGAAACGTAGTCCTCTAAGCTCTTTCTGGTCTTCCGAACAAGTATGACAATGTTGCATGCATCATCCGGTTCACTAAACCCTTCCCAAAGTTTTTTGAAATACAAGCTATGTTATCTTTGGAAGAAACTCATCTTTCTACCCCCGTGTCGTTCACCTATCTCACGACAATCATGGTTCCACACCTTCTCTTCTCCATGTCAGGTCTTTCAATTCGAACCGTGGGGGTGGCGCGGGTTCTTCTCGTGGAAACTCAAACAACTGCCAAGGAGGTGGTGGCAGCAACCAGCAGCTCCAACGGCCACAACACTCATGATCGCCGCTTGTCGGGTGGGTTTACCATCCTCTACCAAGATCAACTCAGCAATAATGGGCTGCATCTTCTCCGGCCCAGCAGTAGTGGGCTGCTCCCACACCGGCCCAACAACAGTGGGATGTCTCACCCACCTCACAACAATAGGCCCGCTCCTCTCCCACACTAGCCGGTATCCTCGGAGCAGACCTGCCACGGCCCAACAGCAGACTCCTTACGACCCGCAAGCCCATCTGCAGACCCACACTCCCAATCAGCCACCATGTGCGTTTCTCTGTTCCGACCAGCCCACCTTTGCTGGTCCATAATTAATGTTGGTTTAAGCTTTGCATTTAATCGGACCAAATCCAAGAGTTTCTGAGCTTGAAAAAGGGTAAAATGTGGTCCTGAAGCACGATTTCGGTCTGAGACCGAAATCCCCATGATTTCGGTCATGATGACCGAAACCTTTGGTTTTTGGTGGGCCAGGCTTTAGTTTTCGGTGGGCTTGCTGTGTAGTGGGATTAGGTTTAGGCATTAGTATAAATACTCTTGTTTAGCCTTCATTAGGCTTGTTAGATGGTTGGTTGTTTTGGAGCATTAGACTAGCAAAGAGAATTTTTGTGTGTTCAAGCAACCTTAGCGATCTTATGTACCCGTCTATTGAAGTTTAATAGAGTGCATTGAAGATTGTTTGTGATTTGATTGATACCAATTAGATCCGTTTTGGATAGTTTCGGGACCTACAATTGGTATCAGAGCTTGAAAACCTCGTGTTTTTGAGTTTTTGGTATCAATCTCATCATTACCTTTGCTTGGATTGGGAGAATTTGGATCGATTTGGACTGTTTCTGATTGTTTTTGGTGTTTTTGTTCATCGTGTTCTTGACATATTCAATCAAAAATCATCCAAAAACGGAGTTTTTGATCCAAAAACGGAATTTTTGCACAGACCTGAAGGACGATTTCGGTCAGGCTCCTCACGATTTCGGTGGCGGCGCTGATTCAAGGGCTTTCGGTTAGGGTTTTTGCTCGTTTTCGGTCCGTTAAGGTGGTTTTCGGTCAGCCCATTAAGGTTTTCGGTGTCAGCTTCTAGGGTTTAGTGATTTCGGTGGCGGCTTGGTGATTTCGGTCAATTCTTGTGATTTCGGTTAGGATTTGACCTGGTTCTCGGTCAGGCCCTGATTTCGGTTAAGATGCTTTTCGGTTGTGAGGTTTTCGGTTTTACTAGGTCAAAAAAAAACTCGAATTGGGTCAAATTTTGGGTTTTCGGCAAAAATGTTTGGGGGTTTTTGATCAACATTTTGGCATTTGAAGGCTTATCGATCAACTTAAACTTTAAAATGGCTACCACGACAGAATACGTGTGCGAAAAGCCATGCACTCCTGATTGTGAAAAGATAATTGCCAAACTTCGCGAACACAACAACAATTTAGTTAGAGAGATATTTGAACTTGAGAATCTTGTGCATAAACATAAAAAGAAACTGAAACTTTTACAAGAAAAGTTAGATGCTAGAACCTCAAACTATCTCAAAATACAAGACGAACTTAGTATAAGAAATTGCCATCTTAAGTTCGCCAAAGAAGATATTGCTAAATTAACCGCTGAACTTGATGCATTGATATTAAAGTTTCAAAATACTGAATTCAATTTCAAAAAATTTGATGTATCAAGTGAAGTAGTTGAGTCCATAATTGAACATCAAATCAAACGATATAGTAAAAATGTTGAAGGACTTGGATATAAATCAGTTTCCCCTCCTTTAAACAACAATTTTACCCCATCCCTTGAAACTGAAGAGTCAGAGGAATGTTATCTCTTCAATTTCATTCAAAATGATCAATCTGGCACCGCTGATAGTACTGAAATAAACTCTACTGAGGCTTCTACCTCATGTGCAGATACAGTGAACAAGGAGGATGAAATCAAGGAGAAAAAGAGTGCTAAGATGTGTGCCCCTTCTAAACCTTGTGGTGATGGTTTGAATTCAAAAATTCCAAATGTTGGAAAATACAAACCACCGAAGTTTGTGAAAGAAGATGAACCTCCTGCTAGACCAAGACCGAGTCCCAGTAAATGTGGTTGTACTTGTACTTGTGGCAACTCTATTAAAAATTCAAAAGGGCAAGGACCAAGTCACAATCTCATTTACCTAAAACGACAAACATGTTTCAACTGTGGGATTTCAGGTCACATTGCAAGGAACTGTCCATATCGTCCATACATTCCCTTTTATGCACAACGCTGGCAGAATGTGCCAAAGGGGAGTTCTTCCAAAAGAAAGCCCTCAAGGTCACGATCAAGAGATGGCGACTGGAATGCAGCCAAGGCCAAGAAGCAGGCCCCCAAGGACAACAAGACTGATTCGAGAGATGACTCTACCAAATCGAAATCGGTAAGGTCGAGCTCATCTTAAGGATCGTCCTCAAGTGCACACTGGCAACAGAAGCACAAGTCAAGGGGGAGTTCTGCTTCAAAATCAAGTGGTGAAACACCCATCTGGTTAAACAACAAAAGACCCAAACCAAATTGTCGATGGGTACCAAAAGGCCTCGTTTCTAGTTCATCACATAGTCCTGCTAATTTTTCATTCTTATCTGATAAACAGGATATGTCATGGGAAAGAGTCAAGAGTGTGGATAGTAATGGTCGACCTAGTTTCAGAATGGACTGGGTTCTCAAAGGAAACTAATCTCGCATCCTGTGCAGGAGCAGCTATGGAGGAATATCATTACACCCCAGTTCTTTGATAATGGCTGTTCCACGCATATGATAGGAGACATCTCTCAATTACACACCATTCAAATCATTTATAAAGAGTATGTGTCGTTTGCCGGAGGGGAGAAAGGAAGGATCACGTGGGGATTGTAACCAACGACGTGTTGAAAATTGAAAAGGTAACTTCACTCCAAACTGGATTTGATTCGTTTCGATGACTGTCAAATCTATTCTGTAAATATTGTATACTATTTTTGTTCAGTTAAATTTGTTCATGGTTTTTACTTCCGCAATTCTCCTCCATGCACAAATTTAGGGGGAGAATTAAAAACAAAACAAAAATTACAAAACTCAAAAATACAAAAATATGTTTTTCTTTATGTCTTTATGTTTTCAAAAATACAAAAATATTTTTTTTCTCTTTATGTTTTTTTTCAAAAATCAAAAATACAAAAATATTTTTTTTTTTACTTTTTTTTACTCGATTGCCAATGTTCCTGATAAACACCAATCAGAAATACAGATCAAAATTTTCATGTCAAAGATGTGACTCACTTTTACCGTGACTCGCTAAGACATTTTTTACCTACCGACGACGCACCGAGTAATACCACTCACTGCTGAGGTAACACTTAAAGTGCTAGTGACTCTTACTGTTACACCATAGTAAGAATCAAGCACTGACAACCACTTCTTAACCAAATCAATAAGGTTTCTTTTGTAACACCAACTTCTAGACACTTTGAGTAAAGCCACTCAGAGTCGAGAGTTAAAATTCTGTGTCGATGGTTAGATTACGTACCGTAATCTATCACACGCACCAATCCTTTCTTAAGCACCTTATAATTTTTGTTGCTGCATTCGTACCTTTAGTGATCGAGAAGTGAATAAGTGAAGAGTCAGACTCCATGCTCGTCAAAGTCAAATCAAAAGCTGGATGTGCTTATTCAATACCTATGTTGAAGCCGCTCGCCCAATGCGCGTTCAAAGCTATATTTGAAGACTGTCCAATCCAAAGAGAATGTTGTCACTGCCAAGTGCTGAAAGCTATTAACATCTGCTCCCGTCACTCATATAGGCGGAGATTGTTAGAATGATGCTACGGTGTTCAACTGAATCCAAGACCAAGAGAAGCCTAAAGATCAATGTAAGCAATAAACCAAGGGGGAGATTGTTGGGACTAAATTTGTTGGTTTATGCTTGGCATTGAAGATGACAAAAACAACATTTTATGGGCTGACTTGGGATTTCGGCCTGGACCGAAATCGTCCAGGTTTTCGATCGTGATGACCGAAATCCTCTTGGATTTTGATTGAGCTTAGTGGGTTTTCGGCTAGGATTGGCTGTTGGGCTAGGTCATGTGTTCGGCTAGTATATATAGTGTATTGTTAGTCATTTGTGAGGTTAGACGTTTTGGGAGGATTGTTTTAGGAACATATTGAGAGATCTTTGTTCAAGTAATCTTCAAGAACCTTATGGACCCGTCTGTTATTCTTAATAGAGTGCATTTAAGGTTTGTAGTAATTTCTGTTCTTGATTCTTGTGTGTTTTGACTCATACTCGTTGGGATTCCGCACCAATCGAGTGTGTGAGATTGATACCAAGTAGATCCAGTGTTGTTTGGGACTAACAACCTCTCTCCCTAGCTTGTTCAACACCATGTCCCTAAATGACCCGTCCATCGATGGATGGGTCATGGACACCGGGGCAATGGACCATGCCCACACAAATGCAGGTATACTCGAAACCCATTGTAATACTCATTATCCTCATTCTATTTATGTTGGTGACGAATCTGCAATACCTGTAGTGACATCGGGACACACTACCTTTCCTATACCAAATATTTACATTCCCCTTCATTTAAAAAATGTTCTTATAACACCAAATATCATAAAAAACTCATTTCTGTTCGCAAATTCACCACGACTACTAGTTGTTCCATTGACTTTAATCCTTACGGTTTTACTATTATTGATTACCAGACATGGCGTCCTCTCATCCGTTGTGATAGCTCCGGACCGCTCTACCCTGTCACAAGATCCTTAAGTCATGAGTTTGTCTCCGCCTCTCCAACCACTTGGCATCAACGACTCGGTCACCCCGACGATCAAGTCTTGAAGCACTTGTCTTCTCGTAGTTCAATTTCTTATCATATATCAAAAATAATGTAACCTGTCATGCATGTCATCATGGCAAACACACTAGATTACCGTTTTATTTATCTAATTCTTATGTTTCCGCACCTTTTGGGATTATAGATTCGGACTTGTGGACATCTCCTATTTCTAGTCATGGTGGATTGCGTTATTATATCCTATTTTTAGATCATTTTACTCACTATTTATGGGTGTACCCCCTTAAACATAAATCTGACGCTTTTTCTAAATTTCTACATTTTCAAACACCATCTCCACTCATATCAAACAATTCCAATTTGATAACGAGGGGAGTACAACAATACTCACTTCCATAACCATTTCGCCAAACACGGGATCACTTTCCGATTCTCGTGTCCTCAGACATCCCAACAAAATGGGCGCTCCGGACGCGTGATTCGCATTACTAATAATATGATGCGAACTCTTCTCTTTCACTCCCATCTACCACCTACCTTTTGGCCTGAAGCCCTCAACATGGCAGCCCATTTGCTTAACCTCTTACCCTCAGCCTCTATCCATAATGACACCCCACACTACCGCCTCTACCATCGTCACCCACATACGATCATTTACTCGTGTTCGATTGTCTATGTTTTCCTCGTCTCTACACCACCCATAAACTTTAGTCATGCTCCACCCCATGCATATTCCTCAGCTACTCCCTTTATTACCATGGTTTCCGCTGCTTTTATCTTTCCACCAGAAAGATCATCATCTCCCGCCATGTCACATTTGAAGAGTCTGTGTTTCCCTATGGCTCTGTCACACCTGTTGGATTAGGTGTCTAAGCAATGAATTATAATTTGTATTTATCTAATTAATAGAAGAAAAGTCCATTTTGGGTTGCCCTCATAGCTAGAGGTTTAGCAAAAATACCAGGAGAGATAAAGATTGATTTATTTTATGATTAATAAATCAATAGAAATAAAATAAATAGTTTATTAATATATTATGTTGATAATATATTAATTAGAAACGTTATTAATTAATTATAAATTAATCTAGAATTAATTGGAATTAATTTAGTGATTAATTTAAATAATTAAAGGTGCAAGGGCTATTTTGTAATTACTCAATAGTTGATTGGTAACTGGCCAGGACATGTGATAGGTGGCGAAATTAAGGAGAGGATTATCCTTAATTTTGAAACCCTAATGTGGAGACAAAAGGCTTGGTCCAAATGATAAAAGGCTTATCTTGATTTGGGCTTATCTAGGGTTTTATCTGTCACCGCCTAGAGGCTATAAATAGAGACCCTCTGCACCCAAAAACCTGCGCTACTTTCCTCCTCTCTCTCTGGAATTTTTGAGACCTCCTTGCTTGGGTGTGACTGCATTTGAGGCAAGACATTTGTGTTGCTTGGCTTCCAAGATTTGAAATCTAAAGGATAGTTTTCTTATTTATTTCTTTAGTAAAATTTATGTTGGCCAGCTTTAAGGATTTTATTATATGTTCAAAGTTAGAAAACATAGATCCAATCTAGGTTGCATGTGAACTTAGGATTAAAGTTTATTGATTGCATAAAACCTTTCAGTGGTATCAAAGTTTTTTGGTTGTTTTATAAATTGCTATAATTGTTATCCTTTGATTTAGGATTTATAGAAACTAAACCCTAAAAGAAGGCCTTGATCGAAATTTTAGGGTTAGGGTTTTCGAAACCCTAGCCTCCTCCCCCTTGTCTGCGATTTTGATGCTAGGGTTTTAGAAGGTTTTCTATTTTTGGTAATTGTAATTATTTAATAATTGAATAACCTTAAACTCATCGCTTGCTATTTTCAAGATTTAGGGGTTTAAGATAGGTTTAAATTAATTTGATTAATTTGAGATACCTATATGATTTAATTATTTAATTAATTGTTTAATTAAAAGATTTAAATTAAATCATTTAAGGGTTTAAATTTAATTTTAAAATTAAAAGTTAATTTCGAAAAATTAAAGGATTAAACCACTAATATTTTAAAAAAGGTTTAAAATACATCTTATATATATTATAATTAAAAGTTAATATTATATGTATAAGATAATTGGTTAGTCAAATCAATAGTAGGCCTCATTCACGAAGCTGGTGTATAAGGAGGGTATAAGGAAACTGCCTATAAAATGACGGTTTAATAGGTGTCCACTCTCACCCACCGCTCTCTTGATCAGTAGAGGGTCGTTAGTCGAACGGGCTTGATAGGACCACTTAATCTCATTAAAAGTATAATGTTATTAATCAAAGTATTAGAACAATTTTATAAAATCCCAATCTAGTTACTTTAGGAAAAATGTGAAAAGATGCTAATCCATGAAATTACACATTGTACTTTATGAGACATTAGTGGAGCGTGTGCGGTTTATCGGCACACTAGTAGGGGATCATAAAGAGTGGCAATGGGTATCTCAATCTTATCATTATTGATAGAGCATGTGTGGTTTACCGGCACATCAATTAGAGATGATAATTGACTTTGAGGTTGCCAAGCTAATTTGCACGGTTATTTACATCTAGTTTGTGATCCTCGGCATCCCAGTCACAAACAGTCGAGCATATCCGAGATTAAACATGCTATTGAACAGTTCAATAAATCTCAAAGATCTAGGAATTTCACTTAATATGATTATCTTCTGTGGTGGAATTGGTGAATCGTCATTCACCTACCTTTATAAAATTTACAATTAGAGTACGACATCCCTCTTCTAAGTTGTGAATTATATAGTTGGGTCCTAGCCTTAATTATTATTATTGGGTTGATATTAAGGAATTTATATAAAAACTACCTTCTTTTATAGATGTCTCCTACTGATGCTTCTACTTCCCAATCTGTACCCCACTCCAACAACAGTAATGTCACTTCAATCCTCTCATTGTGTTCCAAAGTGACATTGGATGGCACGAACTACAATGACTGGATGAGGAATATTAAAATGGCTCTAAGGTTTGAGAACAAAGAGTATGTTCTTAACACCGAGCTCTTTGAAGTTGACCCCGACACAGCTACTCCCGAGGAACATGCTTCGTACAAAAAACATTATGATGATGCGACCAAAGTGGCCTGCATCATGATTACAAGTACCTTGTGGAAAAGTTCCGCAAGAGAGCGCGTGTAGAGAAGTGTGAAGTGGTCCGAGCCCTCATGATCGGCAGGCTAAAAGACGGAGAGTTCGTCTGCACTCACGTGCAAAGGATGCAAGGTTATGTGGAGAGACTACAGAAGTTGGGTATGCAAGTCGATAAGGAGTTGGCCATTGACATGGTGCTTAACTCATTACCGAGTTCTTATGACCAGTTCATACTGGCGTAACGTTTGTACAACACTCAGAACTCTTTGGCTGAGTTGCATAATATGCTACAAACTGCAGAGGACGAGCTGAAGAGTAAAAGTGTACCTTCAGTAAGCACACCCGTCTTGGCAATTGGTCAAGCCAAATGAAAGAAAATGAAGGGCCCTCCCAAGCAGAATTAGAGGGGTTATTGCTATGTAAAGGACAAAGCTGAAGGGGTGTGGCTCATATGTTTAGAAGTTGGAGCAATTGGAACACGCGGACCCTTGTGAACCCATGGGTCTTGACCCGGAAGTATATAACCCTGTCAAAGCTTCATTTCAGCTACAATTGAAACTGAACGTATCTAGAGCCTCTCGCAATCCTCTCTCGAGTTGCTTACGTTTCTTTTGTATGCTCATTAGGGTTTCATCATATCTGACTGATTCTTTCAGTTTGTTTCTTCGGTTGAACGATTGAGTGTAGGTTAGATTTTCTGTAGTGAGGATTTGTATGTAAAAGTACGTTTAGACTCTGATTTTGCTGAGTTTATACAATTTTAACAGTTTCTTCATCATTAATATACTAAGAACACATACACATACACACACTCAATGGAAATGCCAACATGTGACGTGAACATGTAGCTTAGTTTGCTCCAAATTTTACCCTGTCTTCTATTATGTAAGATAATATGCTTTTGACACATTATAAGACCATTATGTAAAATAATATGCTATTATGAAATAAGAATGAAAGAAATAAAAGTTTATGTAAAATTTGGAATTTTATCGCATGAATAGTGAAATTTGGACAAAAAGGGCGAATTGGTCATTTGGCGTGAAAATGACCAATATGTTAAGAAATTGTAATAAGGAGCTAAGTTGGTAACTAATGAAACTTAATTTGCAAGATTATGAGCTTTAGGGCCATTTTTGAACCAAGGAAGAAATCCAAGGACCAAAGTGCAATTATTTTATAAAACTAAAATATAAATAATAGAGTTAATCAACTCTCATTCTCCAGAACATCATAGAAGA
Source organism: Cichorium intybus (assembly GCA_023525715.1). Classification (NCBI taxonomy): domain Eukaryota; kingdom Viridiplantae; phylum Streptophyta; class Magnoliopsida; order Asterales; family Asteraceae; genus Cichorium; species Cichorium intybus. The sequence goes on along the minus strand of CM042016.1, from coordinate 31,970,331 downwards.
ATCGGGAGAGAACGAGAGAGCACAAGAGAAGAGGAAGAGTTCTAGGAGTTCTACAAGGAATTGGAGCTAGAATTGAAGATTTTCAAGCATTTGAGGTAAGAAATCAAAGTCTGAACACCTACTATTCATGATCTTCTCGGGATGAAATCTGGAAATCTGATTCATGAAGTTCATGAAATGTTTCCAGAGGTTTATCTCCATTTAAGTATACTAAAATCATCAAGTAAACATGTTCTAACCCTTGAATATGTTGAAAATCAAGAAAAGCTGATTTTGGTTCTAGAACATCAAGCCACGGGTTTGGATGAACAAGTGGTTTTGGTGAGTCTAATAGGTTAGAAATGATGAATGGAACTTGTAGTAGTTGTTAATTGAATGAAAATGAAGATTTGATGCAAAAATGGTGAAATGGGTTTTTAGCTCAAGAACCCTAGAAATAGGTTAATGAGATGAAACTGATTTTATATAGTTCTTATGGTCTTGTTAAGTCAAACATGACATAAAAGAGGCAACAAAATCAGTTTCAAGCTTTGAAAATTCAATAAAATGATTTTTGGTGAAAAATGGGAATTTCGGAAGAATTTTCAAGATTTCAAAGAAGATTTGATGATTTTGTAATATAAAATCATGTATAAGTTGATATTTAGGGCCTGAAAATGACCCTAAACTAATTAAGTCAAGTATTAAGAGCTTAATAGGGTGAATAGTGGAGCTGTAGTTTGAAAAAAATCGTCAATTATAGCATTGTACTATAGATCGCGACCCGACCATAGGGGTGGTCGCGACGCGACCTCACGGCAGGAAAATGAGAAGCTTCTATCCAATTTTTAAAGTTTGAACTCATAGCTAGGCATGTCCGTTTGACCTGAAATTCATACCATAGGCTTTAATTGGTGTGAAATTACATAGAAATTTTTTAAATTCGGAATACGACTCCTCGGGGGTACTGTAGCAAAATACGCGTATTTCGGAGAAAATTATAAAATGAGTATTAAAGGTTATACATTTGTTATGACCTGTAGTTGTGTCATATGAGGCTCTTAAGTTATAGAGTCAGATGTAGTATGTATTAATTGAGTAAATATATATGATACTTGTATATGTGGTGCTTCAAATACCGTTGAGCACGGGAAAGGAAAAGGAGTACGTGAAGCTTAGTGAACCATAGCAGAACCAAGGTGAGTTTTATGAGGATTTCTCTAGTACATAGCAAAATGATATTTTCAGAAAAATGAGATTTCCAAATATTTGCAAATACTAAAGTTGGAAACAGTTTTGAAAGTAGCTCTAAGAGCTAAGTGTTTAAAAGAGATTTTAAAGAAGTTCAGTTTTTAAATAAGTATAGTTTGAAGTTAGACTTGAAAGTATTTTTGATTATGAGTTTAAAAGTTTATGAGTTGAGTTTATTGTAAATTGTGTCCCACTTGACCAATTTGAGATGAAATGAAGAAAGTAATGAGATAAGAACTAAAGCTAAGAAAGTAATGAAAGTCAGTTGTCCGGACTAGGATTACCCACATAATCGGGAGATCTGAAGACACTTCTGGGGTGGTACCTCCCGTCGCGAAGTAGTTGTCTAGCTTAGCATAACCTTGTGACTGGATCTGTTCCAAGTCACGAAGGGGAGACAGAGATAGCATAACCTTGCGGGTAGATCCGTTCTGTCCCGCGGAGGGGAGTTAGTAGAATGAATTAAAATAAACTAATTCTTGAGTTTCAGTTGGTCACAAGTAAATGAGAAAGAAAGCAGTTTTAAAAAAGAAAGCAGTTTTAAAGAAAAAGCTCAGTTTTAAAGAAGAAAACAGTTTGAGAAAAGAAGCAGTTTTTAAGAAAGAAAGTATTTTGAGATTTGTTATAAAAATAAGTTTTAAGCAGTTTACTTGTTTATAATTCAAGTTTTGAGCAGAAAAGGTTTGGGTCTAAAACCCATATTACTCACGAGACTTTATGTCTCACGTATATTTTTTTTAAAATTCTATGTACTTAGGTGAAAGGAGCAGGAGTTGAAGTTGGAACCAGTGTAAGATACAGATAAGTTTAAAATATGGTTTCTGTATTCAGTCTGTAATAGCCCCTTGAGAATAAATTTGTAAAAAAATTAAGTGACTTTTTGATAGTCACGAGTTGTAAGATATATTGTAATATAAACTGTATTAAAATATGGTTTGAGAAAGGGGTGTTACAGTTTTGGTATCAGAGCCATAGTTTAAGCGAATTAGGTTGGAATACCATCCTAGGCTTAAACTAGCAAGAGTGGTAGTAAGGTGCCTTAGTAATATAGAGGTACACTTAGATCTATATAAGTTATAGAGTGAGTATGACTGCTACAAAAGTGCAGTCAAGATAGGGAGATAACATGCTACCGCTTACGAAATACTATATAGAAATGTGTATTAAACAAAATTTTTGTTTATCTATATAGTAATGGAAGGAGGAAGACAGATACCACCAGCTGACAGGGGTGAGGGTAGCCTCACTTCTTCACGAGGAAGTGGACCCGGCAATGTTATTCGAAATGATGGGGCTGAGCCAAACCCACCACCACAACCTGTCACTATGGAAGCTATTCAGTATCTGATCAATAATCTACGAACCGAGTTGAAGGAAGATGTGAATAACATCATCGACAGCCGAATGGGTGAACTCAGTGTCCATTCTTCACAAGAAGTCTCTAAAAAGACGACCGAAGAAGAAGTTAATGGAGAAAACAGGAAGAAGGAGAAGGGCTGCTCTTTTAAGTCCTTTATGGCTTGTAAACCGCCAGAATACCACGGCAGTTTTGAGCCAAAAGTGACGATGAGATGGATTCGGGAAATCGAACAGGTGATGCAAGCTAGCAAGTGTGGTGAAAAAGACCAAGCCAACTATGTGTCCCATCAATTGAAAGACGATGCTTTAGTATGGTGGAACACCAAGTATGAAAGCTTGGGAAAAGATGTTATTTATGGCTGGTCATGGGCTGAATTTGTCTCATGTCTTAAGGATAAATTCTGTCCCACAAGAGATTTGGAGAAGATGAACGAAGATTTTCTGATGATAAAGAAAGGAGACTCGTCGATTGACGAATATACGAAGAGGTTTTGTGACATGCTGCCTTTTGTGGGGGAATCTTATCCCTCTGAGCGGTCCCAAATTAACCGTTATGTTCGGGGGTTACCATGGAACTATGAGTTAGAAGTGAAGAAAGCTGATACTTTAGACGGTGCTATAATTGCTGCCCGAAACGTGGAAGATGTGGGAAAGCGTCGAAATAACGAAAGACCTAGTTTCAGTGACAAAAGAAAGACAGTGAGTAGCAGCGGGAATGCAGAGAGGGAAAACAAGCTTGAGTCAGACTCGACAGGGAAACGTAAAGAAATGTGAGAAGTGTGGAAGAGAACACAGTGGTGAATGCCGTGCGGGGTCTAGTGCCTGTTTCAACTGTGGCGGATTTGGTCACAAGATGAAGGATTGCAAAGCAAGGAAAGCGAGCGAGGTAGAGTGTTTTTCGTGTCACCAGATTGGGCATTATAGTTCCAACTGCCCAAACAAAGGAGGAGAGACAGTGGTGTCCACAGCCCAGAAAAAGACGGGGCCACAAAAAATGAAGGCCCGAGCTTTCCAGATCACTCGAGAGGAGGCAAAGGAGACGTATGATGTGGTCTCAGGTATACTACTGGTTAACTTGATACCCGCGTATGTGTTATTTGATTCCGGTTCTACGTATTCGTTTGTGTCCCATGAATTCGGAGCCAGACTGAGTGTACTGCTAAAGTTGTTAGACATGATCTTTCAAGTGGAAGTAGCAGATGGGAAGTTTGTGGAAGTTCAGCACATGTACCGAGATTATGAACTTGATATCAATGGTAAGAAGTTTCGACTTAATCTTCTTCCCATTGGAACTAAGTCCTTTGATGTGATTATTGGAATGGATTGGCTTGGTGTCAATGACGCGAAGATAGCATGTAGGCAGAAGAGGGTGTCTGTTAAAACCCTAGGAGCTAAAGTATATGTATATGGAGAAAGAAGAAAGCATGTGCCGAGTCTTATTAGTGTGGCAAAAGCCCGAAGATGTATCAGGAAAGGATGTGTATCTTTCCTGGCTTATGTGATGACTGAAGATAAAGTAAAGCAGACTTATAAAGACATTGAAGTAGTAAAAGAATATCCAGAAGTTTTCCCAGATGAGTTACCTGGCTTGCCACCTGAAAGGCAAGTTGAGTTCCGAATAGATCTTGTCCCAGGAGCTTCCCCGATAGCACGAGCACCGTACCGTTTAGCACCAACAGAAATGCGTGAATTAATGTCCCAGCTGCAAGAGTTACTTGATAAAGGCTTTATTAGGCCTAGTTCTTCTCCGTGGGGTGCTCCAGTTCTGTTTGTAAAGAAGAAAGATGGGTCAATGCGTATGTGCATTGATTACCGGGAACTGAACAAGATTACTATCAAGAACCGTTATCCGTTGCCCAGAATAGACGATTTGTTTGATCAGCTACAAGGTGCAGATTACTTTTCAAAGATTGATTTGAGATCCGGTTATCACCAAGTCAGGGTGAAAGAGAGTGACGTGGAGAATACAGCGTTCCGTACTCGATACGGGCATTACAAGTTCCTAGTGATGCCATTCGGTCTTACTAATGCACCAGCGGTTTTTATGGACTTAATGAATCGGGTCTGTAAACCATTCTTAGACCGATTTGTTATAGTATTCATAGATGACATTCTTATATACTCAAAGAATAGAGAAGAGCATGCGAGCCACCTGCGGACAGTGCTTGAAACTTTGAAGCGAGAACAGTTGTATGCAAAGTTTTCCAAATGCGAATTTTGGATGCGAGAAGTGCAGTTCCTTGGACATGTTGTTTCTATCCAAGGTATAAAAGTTGATTCGTCAAAAGTTGAAGCAGTGATGAAATGGGAACCTCCCAAAATGCCAACTGAAGTTAGAAGTTTTCTCGGACTTGCCGGGTATTACCGCAGATTTATTCAAGATTTCTCCCGGATAGCTGTGCCACTTACACGGCTAACTCGGAAAGAAGAGAAATTCAGATGGCAAGAAGAACAAGAAAGAGCTTTCGTCACATTAAAAGAGAAGTTGTGTAATGCACCTGTCCTTACGTTACTAGATGGGACAGAAGATTTCGAAGTATACAGCGATGCCTCGTATCGGGGGCTTGGCTGTGTGTTGATGCAGAAATGGAAGGTTATAGCATACGCTTCCAGACAGTTGAAAGATCCAGAAATGAAGTATACTACTCATGATTTAGAGCTTGCAGCGATCGTATTTGCCTTGAAGATTTGGAGACATTACCTGTATGGTACAAAGTGCAAGTTATTTACTGATCACAAGAGTTTGCAGTATGTGTTCACTCAAAAAGAGTTGAACATGAGACAGAGAAGATGGCTAGAGTTGATCAGTGACTATGATTGCGACATTGTATACCATCCAGGTAAAGCAAATGTAGTAGCAGATGCATTGAGTAGAAAAGTTCCTGAGAAAAGAATCAAGGCAAGATCGATGCGAATAGAACTAGTGTCCAGTATTATAGAACAGATTAAAGCAGCTCAACAAAAAGTTGAAGAGAGCGGAGATTTAAAAGATGAGAAACTAGGAATAAACATACAGTTTGAAACAAACAGTCAAGGGTTGAAGATTTTTAGAAACCGCATTTGGGTACCGAAAGCAGGAGAATTGAGAAAGCTGATTTTAGAAGAGTCGCATAAGTCTAAGTATTCTATACATCCCGGGAGTACTAAGACTTATCAAGATCTTAAGAGACAGTATTGGTGGCCTGGAATGAAGAAGAGGATAGCTAAATATATCTCCAAGTGTGTCATTTGTGCACAAGTCAAGGCGGAACATCAAGTCCCGCATGGAGATGCCCAGTCCTTGCACATTCCAGCAGGGAAATGGGAAGATGTAAGCATGGATTTCATTGTGGGGTTACCAAGAACGAGAAGAGGTTATGATTGTATATGGGTTATAGTGGACCGGTTGACCAAGAGTGCACTGTTTCTAGCCATAAGAGAAACTACTCCATTGGAAAAGTTAGCCCAGTTGTATATAGATGAAGTGCTAAGAAGATATGGTGCACCGTTGTCCATCATGTCAGATAGAGACCCCAGATTTACCTCTAACTTTTGGAGAGCTTTACAAGAGAAAATAGGGATGAAAATTCAGTTAAGCACAGCGTATCATCCACAAACGAATGGTCAAAGTGGGCGAATAATTCAGACAGTAGAAGACATGCTACGATCATGCGTGATGGATTTTGGAGGCAGTTGGGATGAGCACTTGCCATTAGTGGAGTTTGCATACAACAACAGTTACCATACCAGTATTAAAATGCCACCCTTTGAGGCATTGTATGGTAGAAAATGCAGAATTCTTTTATGTTGGTTGGAGGCGGGTGAGACTAAGCTTACAGGACCAGACATTGTTAGAGTGACCAATGAAAAGATTGGAGTGATTCAAGCCAATATGAAAGCAGCACAAGACCGACAGAAGAGTTACTCGAATCTAAAGAAGAGACCGTACGACTTACAAGAAGGAGATTTGGTGATGATAAAAGTGTCGCCATGGAAGGGTGTAGTCAGATTTGGTAAAAGAGGAAAGTTGAGTCCAAGATACATCGGACCTTTTAGAATTCTGAAAAGAGTGGGATTGCAAGCATTCAAGTTGGAATTACCACCAGAACTTAGCGGAATACATGATACCTTTCATGTATGCTACCTGAAGAAGTACTTTGGAAAAGAAGAGTTAGTTATACCGTATACAGACTTGAAGGTGGAAACTCCCAGCAAGCTGATTGAAGAACCTGAAGCAATCCTAGAAATGCAGACCAAGAAGTTAAGGAATAAAGAAATTGACATTGTGCTAGTCAAGTGGAAGCATCCCTTAGGGTCAAACCTGACTTGGGAGACGTTAGAAGAAATGAAGAGAAGATATCCGGATTTCACAGATTACGAAAAGATTCCGAGGACGGAATCCGCTTAAGGAGGGGTGACTATAAGAACCTGCGAAAAAGTAGTAAAAAAGGGTAAAATGGTCTTTTGACACATTATAAGACCATTATGTAAAATAATATGCTATTATGAAATAAGAATGAAAGAAATAAAAGTTTATGTAAAATTTGGAATTTTACCGCACGAATAGTGAAATTTGGCCAAAAAGGGCGAATTGGTCATTTGACATGAAAATGACCAATATGTTAAGAAATTGTAATAAGGAGCTAAGTTGGTAACTAATGGAACTTAATTTGCAAGATTATGAGCTTTAGGGCCATTTTTGAACCAAGGAAGAAATCCAAGGACCAAAGTGCAATTATTTTATAAAACTAAAATATAAATAATAGAGTTAATCAACTCTCATTCTCCAGAACATCATAGAAGAATCGGGAGAGAACGAGAGAGCACAAGAGAAGAGGAAGAGTTCTAGGAGTTCTACAAGGAATTGGAGCTAGAATTGAAGATTTTCAAGCATTTGAGGTAAGAAATCAAAGTCTGAACACCTACTATTCATGATCTTCTCGGGATGAAATCTGGAAATCTGATTCATGAAGTTCATGAAATGTTTCCAGAGGTTTATCTCCATTTAAGTATACTAAAATCATTAAGTAAACATGTTCTAACCCTTGAATATGTTGAAAATCAAGAAAAGATGATTTTGGTTCAAGAACATCAAGCTACGGGTTTGGATGAACAAGTGGTTTTGGTGAGTCTAATAGGTTAGAAATGATGAAAGGAACTTGTAGTAGTTGTTAATTGAATGAAAATGAAGATTTGATGCAAAAATGGTGAAATGGGTTTTTAGCTCAAGAACCCTAGAAATGGGTTAATGAGATGAAACTGATTTTATATAGTTCTTATGGTCTTGTTAAGTCAAACATGACATAAAAGAGGCAAGAAATCAGTTTGAAGCTTTGAAAATTCAATAAAATGATTTTTGGTGAAAAATGAGAATTTCGGAAGAATTTTCAAGATTTCAAAGAAGATTTGATGATTTTGTAATATAAAATCAAGTATAAGTTGATATTTAGGGCCTGAAAATGACCCTAAACTAATTAAGTCAAGTATTAAGAGCTTAATAGGGTGAATAGTGGAGCTGCAGTTTGAAAAAAATCGTCAATTATAGCATTGTACTATAGATCGCGACCCGACCATAGGGGTGGTCGCGACGCGACCTCACGGCAGGAAAATGAGAAGCTTCTGTCCAATTTTTGAAGTTTGAACTCATAGCTAGGCATGTCCGTTTGACCTGAAATTCATACCATAGGCTTAAAATGGTGTGAAATTACGTAGAAAATGTTTAAATTCGGAATACGACTCCTCGGGGGTACTGTAGCAAAATATGCGTATTTCGGAGAAAAATATAAAATGAGTATTAAAGGTTATACATTTGTTATGACCTGTAGTTGTGTCATATGAGGCTCTTAAGTTATAGAGTCAGATGTAGTATGTATTAATTGAGTAAATATATATGATACTTGTATAGGTGGTGCTTCAAATACCGTTGAGCACGGGAAAGGAAAAGGAGTACGTGAAGCTTAGTGAACCATAGCAGAACCAAGGTGAGTTTTATGAGGATTTCTCTAGTACATAGCAAAATGATATTTTCAGAAAAATGAGATTTCCAAATATTTGCAAATACTAAAGTTGGAAACAGTTTTGAAAGTAGCTCTAAGAGCTAAGTGTTTAAAAGAGATTTTAAAGAAGTTCAGTTTTTAAAGAAGTATAGTTTGAAGTTAGACTTGAAAGTATTTTTGATTATGAGTTTAAAAGTTTATGAGTTGAGTTTATTGTAAATTGTGTCCCACTTGACCAATTTGAGATGAAATGAAGAAAGTAATGAGATAAGAACTAAAGCTAAGAAAGTAATGAAAGTCAGTTGTCCGGACTAGGATTACCCACATAATCGGGAGATCTGAAGACACTACTGGGGTGGTACCTCCCGTCGCGAAGTAGTTGTCTAGCTTAGCATAACCTTGTGACTGGATCTGTTCCAAGTCACGAAGGGGAGACAGAGATAGCATAACCTTGCGGGTAGATCCGTTATGTCCCGCGAAGGGGAGTTAGTAGAATGAATTAAAATAAACTAATTCTTGAGTTTCAGTTGGTCACAAGTAAATGAGAAAGAAAGCAGTTTTAGAAAAGAAAGCAGTTTTAAAGAAAAAGCTCAGTTTTAAAGAAGAAAACAGTTTGAGAAAAGAAGCAGTTTTTAAGAAAGAAAGTATTTTGAGATTTGTTATGAAAATAAGTTTTAAGCAGTTTACTTGTTTATAATTCAAGTTTTGAGCAGAAAAGGTTTGGGTCTAAAACCCATATTACTCACGAGACTTTATGTCTCACGTATATTTTTTTTTAAATGCTATGTACTTAGGTGAAAGGAGCAGGAGTTGAAGTTGGAACCAGTGTAAGATACAGATAAGTTTAAAATATGGTTTCTGTATTCAGTCTGTAATAGCCCCTTGAGAATAAATTTGTAAAAAAAATTAAGTGACTTTTTGATAGTCACGAGTTGTAAGATATATTGTAATATAAACTGTATTAAAATATGGTTTGAGAAAGGGGTGTTACAATATATATATATATATATATATATATATATATATATATATATATATATATATATATATATATATATATATATATGAACTTTTGAGAACCAACTTCACCCCGACTGAGAACTCCCAACTCCTTTCGGATCAATCCTATATCTCCCAAACCGATATTTTTTTCAAAAAAACCGACCCCATAAGCCTCTTAGATGCTCAAAATGGGGCCGGGTCGCTGAAAAAAATTTCCGAAAAAACGACTTTTGTACATGTGCAAAAAAAAAAATTTGCACATGTGCGAACTTTTTTTATACGTACACTTTTTTTCAAGTTTTTTTATGGATGTCTTTCTAACATATATTTAAGGCGTTCTATAAAAAAAATTTGAAAAAAAGTGTACGTATAAAAAAGTTTGCACATGTGCAAATTTTTTTCAAAATAAAAAGTCGTTTTTTTCGAAATTTTTTTTCGAAAATGCTTAAATTTGTGCGTTTTATAAGCCTATGGGGTCGGTTTTTTGAAAAAAATATCGGTTTGGGCGTTCTCGGGTTCTCGGGGGACTTGTGGTTTTCAAAAGATCCTATATATATATATATATATATATATATATATATATATATATATATATATATATATATATATATATATATATATATATATATAAACTAGTTATCTACAAGGCAGAAATTAAAATTGTACTGCAGTAATAGCACCATATATTATTTTCCTGTATGTTAGGGGCTTTGTGAGATTGTACCATTGGAATAAGCTAATTTTTTTCAAGATGTGTGGTATATTGTTATTTTTGTAGCAGCACCCGTAGTATAAAAAAAATCCATAAATTTTGCCAATTTTCGAAGAAAATTTGACCAGTGACGAGGCCACCATGTGCCCTATAGCAATTCAGCCCCTAGTTATCTATGTAAGGCCATTGGGAGTGGGTATCACGGAGGGACCGTGATGGCCACATCACTACCCCATCACGGCGTGCACACCGCCCCGGGTGCTCCGTGATGGGCGTGATCGTGATAGGAAGTGATGGAGATCACGGCTCATCACACCCAATAGGGTTTTTTCCCCCTTTTTTTCTTTTTTTTTTTTAATTCTCACTCAACCAATTAGAAGCTTGGATTTTTTATTTTTATGGAATTATTTTTATTTGAAAAAGATGATGTGGTGTGATGGGTATAAAGTGTGTGTTGTGATGGAGTGTGATGGAGTGTGATAGGGGTAAAATCCTATGTGGCGATAACGTGGCGCCCATCACATTTGACGTAGCGCTCATCACATTTGTGCAATATGATGGGTACCCACGAGCTAAAAAAAGGGAAATACGAAAATAGTCAACTTTCCGGCTTCAAGTATATAATTATAATATTATATAATAAAATGCAAACTCGTTCAAACAGAGCTATGCGCTGCATCGCCTTTCAAGTTCAACTACTGCGCACCCTGTGTTTTTATATATATACACTCGTGCGCTCTTTCTATACCTGGCAACCTTCTCTCAGTTGCACTTCATTACCCATATACTTTAAGATACTCACTGAACATAAATTCTTTCCCGGATACTATGGATCCCATGTCCATCTTACTTTACGTTGTACTCCCTCTGTTTACCTTCTTCCTTCTCTCCCGTTTACGCCGGAAACCTCTTCCTCCAGGTCCAAGAGGGTGGCCAGTGATCGGGAATATGTTAATGATGGACCAACTCACCCACCGTGGCCTAGCTCGGTTAGGTGAAAAATACGGTGGTCTTCTTCACCTCAAAATGGGTTTCAGCCACACGGTCGCTGTCTCGTCGCCGGAAATAGCCAGGCAAGTACTCCAAGTGCAAGACAACATCTTCGCCAACCGTCCGGCAACCATAGCCATCAGTTATCTGACCTACGACCGCCAAGACATGGCGTTCGCCAACTACGGTCCCTTCTGGCGGCAGATGCGTAAGCTCTGCGTCATGAAGCTGTTCAGCCGAAAACGAGCGGAGTCATGGGACTCCGTCAGAGACGAAGTTATCTCCATGATCAAAATCACCGCTGCAAGTTCCGGTTCCGCTGTCAACCTCGGCGAGCTGGTGTTTGGGTTAACCCATGACATCATTTACCGGGCAGCTTTCGGTTCTATATCTCATGAAGGAAAAGAAGAATTCATAAGAATTCTACAAGAATACACAAAGCTTTTTGGTGCCTTCAACTTAGCCGATTTTATCCCATGGCTAGGATTTATCGACCCTGCTGGACTGAACACCCGATTACCCAAGGCCCGAGCAGCGTTAGATGGGTTCATCGATAAAATCATTGATGTGCACCTGAGCAAGGAGAAGAAAACCGGCGACGAAGAAGATAATGATATGGTGGATGAGATGTTGGCGTTTTACAGTGAAGAAGGAAAAGTGAACGAAGGCGAGGATTTGCAAAACGCAATTAGACTCACACGAAATAATATCAAAGCAATTATCATGGTAAGTAATTTGTTGTTTAATATAATATATTTAAAAACTAAACAAGATAGATTTTCAGAAAAACATAGATCTTCAATAACATTTCTAGAAAAGGCATAAAATAATTTTCTATTGGTTTAGGTAATTATCCTCTTCCATTTAAGTCGTTATCCAATTCAATGATCAGTATGAAAACATGAAATTCGATATGATTTTCAACAAAAGAATTGTGTTAGGTGAAATGGCAAAACATGACAATATTGATCAAGTCACACTGGGATATGGATAGCTTAATACTTTAATTTGACTAATTGATTGATTACATATGATTACTTTCAACACACTAATACATTATGATTTTTTATTATTAGTTCAGGAAAACATGAATCTTTGTTTAATATATCTTTAACTATTAATCTAGTATTGCTATAAACTTATGATTAAATCATTATCTATAGGATGTGATGTTTGGTGGCACGGAAACTGTTGCTTCTGCTATCGAATGGGCTTTGACGGAGCTCATGCATACCCCAGAATCCCTCAAGCGTGCACAACAAGAACTTGCTGATGTTGTTGGCCTTGATCGTCGTGTAGAAGAGTCCGATTTTGAGAAGCTAACTTACTTCAGATGTGTCATCAAAGAAACTCTCCGTCTACACCCTCCGATCCCTGTCCTATTGCACCAATCATCTGAAGCCACGGAAGTTGCTGGCTACCACATACCTAAAGGGACACGTGTCATGGTTAATGCATTCGCCATTAATCGTGACAAGAACTCTTGGAAGGATCCACACATGTTCAACCCATCACGATTCTTACAAGATGGGGCCCCCGACTTTAAAGGAAGCAACTATGAGTTCCTTCCTTTTGGATCTGGACGTAGATCATGTCCTGGAATGCAACTTGGATTGTATGCAATGGAGATGGCGGTGGCTCACCTTCTTCATTCTTTCACGTGGCAGTTGCCCGATGGAATGAAACCAAGCGAGATCGACATGAGTGATGTGTTTGGACTCACTGCACCAAAAGCGATCCGACTTGTTGCTGTGCCAACTCCTCGTCTGTTGTGCCCGCTGTATTGATCAGAAAGGGCCGGGTTTGAGATTGTGAGAATTTGTTAATGTTGCATTGAAACAAATTGTTCTTTTTCTTCTTTCGGTCATTTCCCATAAAGATAGATATAAACAAGATCAATAACCGTAAAGACTTTTATTGTCATGTACATGTTGAAAGTAAAATTTCTTGTGTTTCTTGTGTTCATATTATGTTTTCTTGTTCAGAGAATTTTACGCCAGCTTTGGGTTGAATTGCTGAAAAAGACATTAAGTTCGACGCTATTAATATTCTAGTTGAAATTAGTTGTCCTTTTGTCAAGTTAAAAATGTCAAATATTTGTAGGTTGCTCAACTACAACTGATATGAAATGATACCCGATGAATGACGGGGCTTCTTCCAAGTGGGACCTTGGCGTCCTACAATTTCCGATATATCTATTGTTCACAATAATGATATATTAAATAAAGATATATTACAAAAATAACAACAAATACTATGTCTCCCTTTCACTTGCATATAGATAACCATGATATATAAAAACAAAATGTTATATTTTTATTACAAAAATAACAAGAAATATATATTATGTTCTTATTATAAATATAACATTTACCAAATGATATTCATTGTTTACAAGGTCAGATCCCATATATAGTATTTATATTGGGGATTGAAAGAAACTCACGCTTCCCATTTCTTGTATGTCTTTTTGGAACCATATCTAATTCCTTTGCTCTCTTTCCCACCATCATCACTCACTTTACGTTATCTGTCATGGTTCTCCTTCACCAAGCCCTGGATTTCAGGTTTCTTGGTCCAACCATAATTTCATGATTATCTTGGTCTAAAATTCGCTCTGCTCCTACCACTCTCTAACCCTAAAGTCAAGCATCCACACCACCACTCAACTACACCGTCACCATCATCATCCATTCATTGCCTTTAACCACCTACCGCCAGGCGCCAGTGGTGCCAGTATTTGAAAAAGATAGTGCTTCTGCCCTTCATCTTCTCCTGGTCTTTGCCACTCAAATCTTTATCTATTCCATGCAAACAAAAAATCTGATCGATCGGGGCTTTCGTTTTTTAAATCGTGTTTGGTTATTTAGATTAGGTTTTTGTGGGGTTTGCACAATATATCGCAGAACAAAGAGAAAGGCGTGGTGTATGGACCTCTGACTTTCTGTGAATGCATTCCTTCAAACTTTGACCAAGCTTTTCATATTTAGCTACCATGCAGCCTTCCTAGACCATGCTTGTTTGCTGCTGCATTTCTTCAAAAATATACAACTCAAGCTTGGAATTTTTTGTGGTTGTTCATTTTTTTTTTCAACAATTACAACCACAAATTTCCTTTGATTCACACATGAAGATTGCCCTATAAAAGGGAGTAGAAATCAGCACATCAAACCACACCAACAAAACAAAAACCTTTCACATCTTCTCTTGTAAATACATAAGAGTTTTTAAACTCTTAGTATTTTTATTCTTCAAACATTTTGTAAACACCACAAAATATATTGAATTGTTTCTCGGCTTCCTTCGCCCGTGGTTTTTCCCGATTTGGGTTTTTCACGTAAATCCTCGTGTCTCTATTTTATTTACTTTATTCGTATTTTCGTTTTGATTATCACCGTTTGATAATTTTGATCCCATTTCGCATTGAGCTAATATTGTCTAAAGTCAATTTGGATCCGTCGTATTTTACAACAATTGGTATCAGAGCGTCCGGGTTTTGATATTAGCTTGTTGGGATCATTTTATCAAGTAATAAATCATGTCTTCGGTGAAATACGATATTCCGCTGCTGGATCGGAATACCCGATTTCCGCTGTGGCAAGTAAAGATGAGAGATATTCTCATTCAGATGGATTTACACAAGGCGCTCTTGGGCTTCGAAAGGATGCCCAATACATGGACCGAAGAAGAAAATGAGATGAAAGATCTGAAGGTTTTATCTCAAATTCGTTTGCACTTGTCAAACGATGTTTTACAAGATGTTCTAAAAGAAACGTCGGCGGCTGCTTTGTGGCTGAAGTTGGAGCAGTTATTGATGACAAAGAGCTTACCAAACAAGTTGCATCTAAAGCAACGGTTGTTCAATCTCAAGATGATTGAAGGAGGCTCGCTAGCTGAACATTTGTCTACATTCAAAGAGTTAGTAAATAACTTGGAGAATATGGATGTTCAATATGAAGATGAAGACTTGGCTTTATTTTTGTTGTCATCGTTGCCCGAATCCTATAGCCATTTTCGTGATACAATCATCTACAGTCGTGACACTCTTGTTTTAGATGAAGTCTTTACAGCTTTGGATTCTAAAGAGAAGATGAAGCATATTACCTGTGGTGGTTCAAGTGATTCTAAAGCCGAAGGTTTGAATGTCAGAGGAAGAACAACAGAGAGAAGTAAAACTTCTCAATCTTCCAATAGAACCAGATCCAAGTCAAAAGGCAAACGAAAGTTTTGCAACTATTGTCACAAGAAGGGACATGTGCTTGAAGAATGTTTCAAGTTGAAGAATAAAGAAAAAGAGAAGGTTGCAGCAAATGGTAAACAAGCTAGCACTTCGGGTGAAGCTGATGTAGCAGAGGTCGAATGTATTGGAGAACTCTTGACAGTTTATTCAGATAAACTGGATTCCACTGGTGATTGGATACTCGACTCTGGTTGTACTTTTCATATGTGTCACAAAAAAAGTTGGTTTTACACATTTGAAAAGGTTAACCAGGGCTATGTGTTGATGAGTAACAATACTACATGTCCAGTTCTTGGGTATGGTTCAATCAGAATCCGTATGTTTGATGGCATTATCCGAACCATTGGGGATATTAGATATGTCCCTGACCTTAGAAGAAACTTGTTATCTCTCAGTTCCTTTGATAAAAAGGGATACAAGTTTGCCGGTAAAGTTGGAGTTCTCAGGGTGTTCAAAGATGGTTCCGATAAACTGAGAGCCAATCGAAAAACCTCCGACCTCTACTTTCTTGACGGGCAAACAATTTCGAGTGATGCTGCTGTTGTTTCAAAGTCTCTTTCTGATCCAGATCAGTCCCGTCTTTGGCACCTTCGACTTGGCCATATGAGTTTTCAAGGCATGTCAGAATTGAATCGAAGAGGTTTACTTGGTCAACAAAAGATTGTTGATTTGGAGTTCTGTGAAGACTGTGTATATGGCAAGGCAAAACGAGTGAGGTTTGCAAGTGGTATCCATACAACGAGAGAACCACTCGACTATGTCCACTCGGATTTGTGGGGACCAGCTTGAGTTGCTTCTAAAGGTGGAGCTAACTATATGCTCATTATCATTGACGATTTCTCCAGGAAGGTGTGGTGTTTCTTCTTAAAACATAAGGGAGACGTTTTCTCTACCTTCAGAGACTAGAAAGTTCAGGTTGAAAAGCAATCAGGATTGGTGGTAAAGTATCTTCGTACGGATAATGGACTAGAGTTTTGCTCAGAAGAGTTTAATGTTTATTGCCGAAAAGAAGGCATTACTCGACATCGCACGGTAGTCTATACGCCTCAACAAAATGGTGTAGCCGAAAGGATGAATCGCACCATTATAGAGAAGGTCAGATGTATGCTTTCGAATTCTAAATTGCCAAAGTCCTTTTGGGCGGAGGCTGCTTCTACTGCTTGCTATGTTATCAACCGATCACCGTCACGAGCAATCGAAAAGAAAACTCCGTATGAGTTATGGTCCGGGAAACCTGCCGATTATACACATCTGAAACCTTTCGGATGTCCAGCTTATGCACGAGTTGACAATGGGAAGTTAGAACCGAGAGCACTTAAATGTGTCTTTCTTGGTTATAATCCAGGAGTTAAAGGTTACAAGTTATGGAGCAATGATCTAAATAAAATCATCATCTCAAGAGATGTTACTTTTGACGAGTCTGCTATGATTCATCAAACTTCCGACTCTACAGAAGATACAGTCGCATCATCAAAAGCAAATGAAGAGAAAGCTCAAATGGAGGTGGAGTTTCCTACTTCACCTGTCACCATTCCGAGTCCAGTTGAGCAAGAAGAGTCTTCCTCGCCAAATGAGCATGTCGTTGTTGAAGAAACAACAAGTTCACAACCACAAGCTACTACTCGAAGCATTGCAAGAGATAGGCCGAGAAGACAAATTGTTCTTCCAAAGAGGTATGTTGAAGCTGAACTTGTTGCTTATGCTTTTATTGTTTCTAATGATATTGAGTCGGAAACGGAGCCTCTAAATTATGATGAGGCTATCAAATCCAAAGACTCAAGTGATTGGATGATTGCTATGCATAATGAGATGGAATCCTTGCAAAGAAATGGTACTTGGGATTTAGTTCCTATTCCAAAAGGGAAAAGGCCAGTTAAATGCAAGTGGGTCTACAAGCTCAAAGAACCTGTTAACCCGAATGAGAAACCAAGATATAAAGCTCGGTTGGTAGCTAAAGGCTACAGTCAAATTCCAGGCATTGACTATACTGACATCTATTCCCCAGTAGTCAAACACACTTCTATTCGTGCATTGTTGGGGTTAGTTGCTTCAAATGATTATAAGTTAGAGCAACTAGATGTTACTACAGCTTTCCTAAATGGTGAGCTTGAGGAAGAGATTTTCATGCAACAACTTGAAGGTTTTGTAGTTCTTGGCAAGGAGGACTACGTATGTAAATTGAATAAATCTCTCTATGGCCTCAAGTAGTCTCCTAGACAATGGTACAAGATGTTCGATTCTTTCATGACCAGTCACAAATTCAACAGGTGCACCTATGATAGCTGCGTTTATTTCAAGAAAGGTGACGATGGTTCAAAGATCTACTTACTATTGTACGTGGATGACATGTTGATTGCAGCAAAAGATATGAAGGACATTCAGAAGTTAAAAGACCAGTTGAAAGCAGATTTTGAAATGAAGGACTTAGGAGCTGCCAAGAAAATTTTAGGTATGGAAATTGTTCGTGACAGGAAGTCTAGGATCTTCCATCTTTCTCAAAAAGGTTACATTGAGAAAGTCCTAAGACGTTTTAATATGCATGAAGCAAAGCCTGTCAACACACATTTTGCAGCTCATTTCAAGTTATCATCCGCTTTAAGTCCTACTACTGAGACTGATATGGAGTACATGGCACGCGTACCATACTCTAGTGCTGTTGGATCTTTGATGTATGGTATGATCTGCACACCCCCTGATTTGGCTTATGCAGTTAGCATGGTTAGTAGATATATGGCGAACCCGGGAAGAGAACACTGGAAAGCAGTACAGTGGATCTTACGTTATCTACGCGGTACGCCTTCTATGTGTCTACGCTATGGAAAATCTAACACTGGGGTGGTTGGATATGTTGATTCATATTTTGGCAAAGACTTGGATAAACGAAGATCCATTACAGGGTATGTGTTTACACTGAACGATTGTGCTATTAGTTGGAAAGCCCAGTTACAGTCTACAGTTGCACTGTCTTCTACAGAGGCAGAGTATATGGCGATTACAGAAGTAGTTAAGGAAGATATTTGGTTGAAGGGATTATTTAGAGAAATCGATGATAGAATAAAGGTTACCACAGTATTCTGTGATAATCAAAGTGCTATCTTCTTGAGTAAAGATCAGATGTTTCATGACCGTACAAAGCACATTGATATTCCTTATCATTTTGTGCGTGATATCATTGAAAAAGGTGATTGTGTCATAGAAGAGATCGATACAGATTATAATCCCGCTGATGTGTTCACAAAGAGTCTTCCAATATCCAAGTTCAAACTATGTTTGAACTTAATGGGTATATCTGATCGCAGTTGAGCCTGATTAGGCTCGTGGTGGAGGAAGTATTTCAATTTTGTCAGGATCAATTTTTCTCTATATGGTGATTGCAGTTTCTTATAGAATTTTGGAGGTTGATGAATTGTTTTTTCTGATGGTTAAACATGTTGCAGAATCAGTCTGTTACTTGCTCAATTTTAAAGTCAAGGTGGAGATTGTGAATGCATTCCTTCAAACTTTGACCAAGCTTTTCATATTTAGCTACCATGCAGCCTTCCTAGACCATGCTTGTTTGCTGCTACATTTCTTCAAAAATATACAACTCAAGCTTAGAATTTTTTGTGGTTGTTCATATTTTTTTTTCAACAATTACAACCACAAATTTCCTTTGATTCACACATGAAGATTGCCCTATAAAAGGGAGTAGAAATCAGCACATCAAACCACACCAACAAAACAAAAACCTCTCACATCTTCTCTTGTAAATGCATAAGAGTTTTTAAACTCTTAGTATTTTTATTCTTCAAACATTTTGTAAACACCACAAAATATATTGAATTGTTTCTCGGCTTCCTTCGCCCGTGGTTTTTCCCGATTTGGGTTTTCCACGTAAATCCTCGTGTCTCTATTTTATTTACTTTATTCGTATTTTCGTTGTGATTATCACCGTTTGATAATTTTGATCCCATTCCGCATTGAGCTAATATTGTCTAAAGTCAATTCGGATCTGTCGTATTTTACAACACTTTCCATGTCTTAGTGTTGCAGGTTTTTGAGAAACATATGAACAATGGTTTCCAAATCAAATGTATAGTTTTGTGGTATGGGTTAAAAAAATCATTGTGTGAGTTGAAAAGCATGCCTCTTTCTTCACACATTGCTAAATGAAATTCCTCCAAGCGAAAAACTCAAAGCTCGTATGAACTCTCTTTCTCTCCGCTGCTGATTTAAGATCGAGTCATTATGCTTTTCTTTCAACTAAAATGAATTAACATTCATTTCTTATAAAATGGCTTATGATATACATGGCATTTAATTTCCCAAGGGAGTATCATGGTGCCTATACGGAGATGAGAATGTCGTACAGTCCAGCTGCACGGTTTTTCCTTTTCTTCGTTCAATGATCAGACTGCCATCTGGCCGGTGCTCTTGGACTCTTGAGAAACCTCATTTTCCAGGTCAAAATTCAATCTATATCGAGTTGTTTTATTTATCGGATATGTGATTTAATTAATAATTTAAAGCCCATTTATAAAATCTCTCGCTTGCATACACTATAGGTGTATGCAGATGGCACAACCACCATGTCTACACATGAAAAGAAGACTAGCATAAGAGAATTCTATGGTATAATCTCAATTAGCCAAACATGATATATGATTTAATATACATTCATAAACTTTAAAACGTGTCTTTTTTATCAATTTTTTCCTCATTGACATCAGTATCCATCTGTCGACTTTTTTTAAAAATATTGATTTTTTAGATGATTGTAAATAATTACTCAAATATGTTTTCATGAAGAAAGAATCAAAGACCAATTACAAGATGCAAGGTACTCAAAAGAACTAACAGAGGTCCATGATTCATGGCTTACACCTTGGTTAGCAGTTTATCTAGTTAAATGTTAAGTATATTTATGCAAGAAATAGCAATGTACTTTCACTGATTAGATAATTATAGCATTCTACTTTCATTTCTTCCTATTACATCATTTCACTTTGAAAAATCGACCCAATTATAACAATGTCATTCAAATGCATAACAATTAGATTTTAATTTTCAAAGTACTATTGAAAGTATAATGTTGTAAGAAAAAGAAATGTATCTCTAATTGTACATTTCTAATCGTGATTTTTTTAAATGTGCAATCGTTTCATGGTGACGCACTGAAATGTGTATGGAAGACCAACTCTTGATGTCACCTTTTAAAATGTCTTTTTAGTAATTATGACGTAATTAATTTCTTGCATATCATAATGATTACAGTTAATACGTAGCAACTTTTGATACTACTTCAGTTAATATTTTATTAGTTAACCCTTCTTATTTTATGTATTTTTTAAAATGTTAATGGAAACATGAGATAAAGTTCGAAAGTGGGCATGGCTCTACATTGATCTGGTTCACATCATAATATATGTTTCTTTTCTAGATTGAATAAACCGTCTAAATATGACTAAATGACCATTTTACTCTTACCTTTAATTTTTTATTCATAATTTTTTTCATCAATTTTAACAATATTCATTAATTTTAACATGATAAATGTCGAGAGGAAAAAAGAAAGGCAAACAAGTAAAGGCTTAGTCGTTAATTCTGTAGACATTTACTATTCAATGTATAATGTCCTAATAAGACAAAGAAAAGTACAATGTTATAATTGAGTAGATTTCTCAAAGTACTAGCGTTAACAAGAAAATAAATTGTAAGTATAATAACAGAAAGAAATGAAAGTATGATGCTAATATATAAAAAAGTAAAAGTATGTTGCTATTTCTTAAATTTAGATTTTATTATCTAATGACATCTTTTTTTACTACGGAAATGGATCCCTATCATCAAGGAACAGTGGCTAACATTTTTGACAAATATGGAACGACATGCAATAGAACTTATTGACAACACTGTTAAATTTTACCATGGATCAAATAAAATTTTACGGCCTCACATTACCAACTTAAAAACCATTTTAGATCCATACATTAAGGTTTTGTTGGATTTGGCTAATTATTTATTTCATGAATTGTGGATTTATTTATATATGAAAAGTATGATGTTATTAATTGTGTTTCATATCTTTTCAGGAAGTTACGAAGTTCACAAAACCATATGTCAATCGATTTTCAAAGACATTGAAATATTATGTTAGTATAGCACATGTCTTTATTAAGCCTTACAGTAAGAAATTACTCTGTGTTTATAGAAGGTTATCCAAGGGTACCTTGAAATACCATCGTTAGGTAACATCTTGCTTTTTTTAAATATGTTAAACTAGGAGAAAAATAGTAATTTTAGGTCAGTTATGAAATAAAATAAATTTACATGGATGCAAGAAATAGCAATGTAATTTTGTAAATAATGTTTAAAAACAGTATGGGAAAACGACGGTATGCTTGGAAAAATTAAGGACTAATTGTAAGCAATAGCAATGTAATTTCGTTTATTTGTTTTATCATATTATCCTACTTTCGTATATTCAACCTTTTTTTTTATTAAGACATTGTACTTTGAAAACTTTACCTAGTTATAGCATTGTACTTTCAATGTTTTTTTATCAAGAAAGTATACTATGAAAGTCGCTTTGTATTTGGATGACCTGACTATAATTTTTGGGATTTTTCAAAGTATAATATTTTAATCGAATGAAATGATAGGATGTTATACTAACAAATCAAGGAAAGTATATTCCTAATTCTTGCATTTAACCCAAAAATAAATAACTGAAAATTTGTAAAAAGTTGCAACTTCATGTAAAAAACCATGTTTCTCTAACTTACTTTATTAAGTCGTTCTTTTTGTATTAAGTCATAAAAAACACCCATACATGATTAAGTTTTGTTTCTATTATGTGCACTAAGTAAAAAAACACTATTAACTCTTTAGGTAAGATATCTACCATTTAGTAATTTGTGATGGACAAGTAGGTAATTTTAGCTTAAAATTATCCCACAAGAATGAATCTTGACAGATTTTCATAGGATTCCCATATTTGGAAATATCAAGAGTTCACTATGGAATTATCAAAAGGTTTTAATTTCATCCAAGATAAATATAGCGGTATAATTATTTTTTATATGTGTTATTTTATAGGGCATAATGTTCAAAATATACTTTTTTTTTCTTCTTGCATTGTGTTACCTAATTTAGTATTGACCTTTGGATTTTAACATTATTGTGCAATAAAACTAATTTTACTGTTACTAATATGGATTGAGATATTTTTGTCTAACTCATCGTGACTAATTGATGGTTTTGAATATGATATGGTTCTAACCATCACCCTGATGGCCTAGTGGATAAGGTTTAGGACTCTTTCTCTTCCTCCATAAAGAGGTTCCAAGTTCTAATCCCACTCCCTCCCTTTCCCCATAGGGAGTGTTAGGTTTCAATCAGGGGATGGCCACTGGCCACCTCTCTACCTCCGTAGGTGATTGACCCGGACCACCCTGCTGCCAGGTGTGTGTGGGCCCCGAGGTTGCTTCATCAGGATCATCCAAAAGATGGGTCGGGTGGGGTCCTCGGTTATCAAAAAAAATATGATATGGTTCTTATAAATATTATATATAATATTATGAACTTTAACACTTTATTGAAAATAATTGACGAATGTGTGTTTAATATCATAAACTTTAATCATTTGATGAAAATAATTGATGGATCTGTGTCCGGTGTTTTGTTTTTCTCAAAACAATTACCATGCAAATGGTTAAAAATCCCCATTTTTATGGCTTTCAATGTGCAAGTCGGCAAAATCAATGATAATAGTTGCCTTTTACGCATTAAAAATAGCAATATTCTTTCATTTATTTTGGTATCATAGCATTCCACGTTATAAAAAAGTTGCAAAAAATATTTGACAAAACTATATGAACCTTAAACTTTAAAGAACATGTTATATCACAACAAGTATTGCTTAACCTCATTACTCACATATAGATAACCACATATTACATCCATGATATTATACGCATATATGTGTTATATATATATATATATATATATATATATATATATATATATATATATATATATATATATATATATATATATATATATATATATAATACTATTGTAGTTTAGATTTCAAACGCTAATAATTAGTATTGTAAACTAATATTGAATAGTTAGTAAAATCTATTATGAATAGATCGACAAATAATATAGAGAATTAAGCGTCTATTCGTCACATATAATAAATCCAATTATTATTATTTAATTGTCGAATTTCATCCAGAAACAGATTGATCATTTGTCATCAGATCTGATTATAAGAATGACAAAATATGATTGTCTTATTGTCGGACGAATTAAAAGACGAGACAAATACTAAAACCAACCTAAAGATCGTTGATTCTTGACTGGAAAGACTACACGAAATAACTCCAGACTCTAAAGGTTTTTCTGATGCTTGTGGGGTATAAGCTATCAGCTTAAAACCCAATAATTAATGCAGAATAATGTTCTTTACAAAAACTATAAAAGAACCGATAAACGCAAAGCGATTACTCGAAAATCAAAATAATGTTGGGTCGTAGAGGGAGAGAGGAGAGAGCAGATGAAAGCCAGAGACTTTTAGAACCTTCTTGGAGTATACCCATGAATTTAAGGGTGGTTAACATATTGACTGGGTCGGTCCACCCAAACATTGTTAAAAACAAAAGATCCTCAACTCCCAATGATCGATGCGGCGTGCGAAGTGTAAAGTACACCTAAATCGTGCCAATTTGCAAAGCTCGCGTCTTATGTCAATGACCTGGATCAGCGCATGTGTGGATTTTGGCCATCAAGGAAAGTCTTATAAACTCTTCCAAAGTTCCCCCTCCCCCATCTATGTAGGACAAGGAAACTAGCCAACTTGCTATTGATAGTGCTTTATTTTTACAATAAAACACTATCATTAAAAGACCGTTTTATCGCATAAAGACGCTCAGAGGCACATGAAAACCGTATTTTTGTGCAACACGAAGGAACTCAAAAACTGCCTTAAAACATGCAAAATGCTTCTCTATAATAGATATGGTTTAGACAGACCCGTCTAACCTACCTCGTCTGTTAACCAAATAGATCGTATTTCATATAAGAATGCATGTTTTCCTAATATCCAGGTAAAAGCTCACATTCCAACGGCAGCTCCTGATGCACACCACAAACTCCCAAAAGTCTGGCGGTGATAATAGATCTACTGTCGGGTCATCACTAGCCCAAGCTAGCCATTTGTTTTCGCATAGAAAACATCTCACAAATCACGGGGAAAGCCTATTATAATGTCATTATTCTCTCAAAAGAATTATGATTAATTTGTCTTTAATCCCCAGACATCCTTACTAAAATTGCAAGCTAACGAGAGAATATCTCATTTGGTCATACACTGCACATCACGGCCCACTGCTGTGTTGCAGATGCAAATCTGTCAGAACTATGGTAATTACCATAGGAAATCCTGATAAGCTCAACATCAAAATAGGCTTATATTAACAGGTGGCTAAACATGAATTACGATTCATGTTTAACTTGAACAGAGTTCTCCGGAGCTGCTGGTGTGAGGAAAACACGAGGGATTTGTGTGCTAACTTTTATGGCTTTATTTCAGGAACAAGAGTGAATCAAGACCCAAGAAACTCTGAGAAAACAACCAAACCCGAGGAAGTGATGCTCCGAACCAAAGAGCAAAAATGCAAAAAACTCATAAAAGCTACAGCAATCGTGACATGACAGGAGCCATGGTCGCGACGCAAAGAAGGACAAAGCCCAAGAATTTAACCAGCTACAGCAATCGCGACGCGACGGTTACTATGGTCGCGACGCGAAGACCTTGGACGCGACAATACCAACTTTCAATCGCGAGGCTACCAACAAGACGCACTAACCAGACCAGTGGCCGACAAAAGCAGCACTACGACGCACCCTCGCGACGCGACGAGAAGATGGTCGCGACGCGAGCACTGTATCTCAGCAAGTATAAATAGCAGCCTTCTATGCACGGTTTTAGACACCAATTTACAAAACCAAGACACCAATTTACCAATGCACAACACCAATTTACACCTATTCTCATAAGAATACTCCAACACTCTCAATCAGTTGTAATATCTCGAAATCTTTCTTAGTTAGTTGTTTAGAACCAATAGATTCTCCATTTCGGTGGTAATTCTAGTAGTAATTCAAGATAATTCGAAGGGTAAAAGCACCAAGCTACATGCCGAGGAACACCAAGACTATCGCCACGATCATCACTCGAATGGAAGGCTAATCTCTTCAGATTACTTCCGGTAATGTTATCATACCTTTAGTGTGTAACATGTTTTTACTTTGATTCCGAACAAATGTTTTACTATTGTAACTATTAAACTCTCATATCCTTGAATACAATTAGTGAATCATTTGTGTTTACTTCTACTTGTTATCATATTTTCAAGACATAGTATTATTAACTTATTATTCGTGCTCATCTCATCTAAATAACGAGTTAAGACGAATAATCACTTAATATACTTTGTGCCCAATTAATATGTTAATAAGTTGTAATGTTACTATTATTTTGATAAAACATAGTATTGTCATACCATTGTTTGTACCTAATCTACCAAATTGTTAAACAAAGACAAATAATTGATTCAACATGTTATGTATTTACCCGATTAATAGCAATTGTTAGTAAACCGTAATTATATCAAAGTAATTATATCGGAATCATTATAGTAAAACATGCGAAATTAATTGTTGATAACTAAACCGGAAGTAATTCTTTCTCTATTCTCAAGTTACTATTTCAATATTATTACCATCACAATCAACATTTACTTTACAACTCGTTAAAGATTAACCACTAAATACCTGTGGACTCGACCCCGCTTGCCCTATCTACGTAGTAATAGTGGGTTATAAATTGTTTTTTATGCGTGTGACGATCGCGTTGTCAAAATGGCGCCGTTGCCGGGGATTATGTGCGCTTAATTTCTAAGAAGTTGTTTTAAAGTTATTTTTTTGTGCAAACTCACTTGTTTATGCATACAAGACATAGTGTTATCAACACTGGGATTTATTCCATGAATGAAGGAAGGACAATGAATGATTTTCTCACCATAGATTTGGGTTATTATGACTTTTATTGTCCACCACCGCAACAAGATCCATACGATGATGATTGGTGGGGGAGCAACAATTCGGACCCAAATCAAGATGACGAGTCATCCTATTTTCTAGCAAATCAAGGATCACATGAGTCGTCATTTGACAAGAAGTTAGATCTAATATTGGAATTGTTGAAGGAAGGCTTCAAACAAGAGGAAAACAACTCCAAAGCAATCTTAATGCTTGAAAATCAATTGGAACAAATGGTGGAGCAAGTAAAAGAACAACCATCGGACGATCATTCAGGTACTATGCAAGTGGATGAGGTAACTATCTTGTGTAGGGATGAATCTTTTGACATTAATGTACATAAACCTACACCACCCGATTATGAAGTTGTGGTGGAGGATTATGTATCAATTAATGAAGAACATACTGAATTAGAAACACTTAACCAAGAAAAATCTGAACTTGAATTGGAAACATCTCAAAAATTTTCCAAGAACTAGAAACACCAAAAGTTGAGGAGGGGTCAGTGGAGTCTAATACCGCCCCTGACCTAGCGAATTTCAAAGAAGCAGAAAAGCAACTTCTTTTTGACATTTTTGTGATAGATTCCAAAAGACTGGACATATTCAAAAAACCAAATGACATCATTAATCGTCCCATTTCAGCAACTATATATGCCCATATTAGTTGTCAAGAAGGTGTGATTGATGTGATATTTGGAAACCAAAAATTTAAACTTCAACTATTTGGACGTACTAATGATCCTCTGATCGGTGGGGACTTGTTTGTAATCAATACTATGGATGATTACTTCTATAAGCATACCACAAATATGCTCGCTGACACTACCCACGATCCGGAGATACTTTTCTCTTGTGACAGGTCAAAACATGTGGATAACATTGGAAGTAAACATGTGAAGAAAAGAATACAGAAAAAGAAACATTACACCACACGATCCTACAAATCAAAGATGAAAGTGGTTGGTGGTATCAAGACTCGGTTACAGAACTTTACTCGAAGGAGAAATACATGTCCTTTCAAAACAAGGTTTAAGTGCTCTTTCAAAAGACTCAAAGTTCAAAAAACGAGATTCGATAAGGTCAAAGTTGACAAGCCTTTTGATCCGGGTGAAACTCGGGAATGTGAGTTGTTTGAAGATAAAGAGAAATATATGATACCATATCACCACAACATAATTGTTTTTCAAAAAAAAAAAATTAACTAACATACGATCCTCCATGAAGCATGGATAACGGTTAAAGCCTTACGTTCAAATGGTGGATAACTCAAAAGCAGTGTTTGATAAAATTGCTTTAACTAATCCAAAAATCTAATCAATTGAACATAAGGCACTGCGTCCGGCTGAAGACGTTAAACTTAGCGCTTTTCGGGAGGCAACCCGAGAACTTTGTGGGTGTGTTCACTGCAAACCCTCATTTACACTTATGCAAAGCATAAGTGTGTAGTGTGTTGATTTGTTTGTTTTTATTTTGTTTCATTTCATAAAAACATAAAAAACATAAAAAAAATTGTGTTTATTAAATGAAAGGGCACACAGGTGAAAAGAGGTGGTAAAAACAAAGTTTGAAAAAGAAAAAAAAAATAGCCCTCTAAAGATCCCTCGCGACGTGACAAACATTTCTCGCGACCGCAAGACGAGTAAAAACGCGCACAAAATAGACAGAATTTACAGTGCTCGCGACGCAACCACTCCCTTCGTCACGACGCGAAGGCGCGTGCACAGGTATAAACCCTAACCTTAAGTCACCGCCGCTTTTTACCCATTTTTTCCTCTTCGCGACTCTCTTTCACGGCCAAGGAGAAATCCGACCAAAACACTCGATTTTCTTCAATTTTTCTTGTGCAATTCGTCATACAAGGTACATATAACACTCCTCTACTCTCGATTAAGGTTTATACATGTCAAAACATAGAAAAATCGCACGGATTTGGTCCGAACCCGATGATTGCGATCGGATGGACTTAAACGTTGTTACTTCCTTGAAGTAATGCTTGTACATGTTAGATATATCACCTAGGAACCTTGTTGACTTAATGCATTAAGTTAAAACCGAGCGAAACTTGAGAAATCAACCCTCCTGTTCAATCCGATCGCCGCTCGCGACCGCGACAAATGCCAACCCTCGCGACGCGTAGCTTGAACAGGACAGGACGCGATCAGGTCGCGAAGGCTGTGCAGAAACCAATTTTTTCGCTCATTTTTGCTATTTTCTTGCGTGTAAAACCTGATTGATGATTTATATAACTTGAAAAATTGCAGATATAGCACCACGAAGAGAGCAAAGACAACAGGCAGTGCAAAGGGACGATCTCCCTCTGCATCCATGGTTGCGATTCCCACAAACTCTCCCTTCTGTCAGAAAGAACTTGTATGAGTCAAATTTACAAAAACTTAGACGACGAGACGTTGAGGCAGCCCCAATACTGAACTGGAATTTTGCCAATAATGTAGGGATCACAGCAGCACTTGATCAGTACCTGATCAAGACCGATGACACCTACACTTGTTATGCATGGAAAAACCTGCTACAGATCTGAGAGCCCAGTTATAAGGAACTGATGCTGGAGTTCTTTTCCACGGTAACCTTCGACCCGACTGAGGATGATATGTATCAGCGGGCGGCTATTTCCTTCCGACTTGGAGGGGAAAGCAGACAGTGCAGTGTTGCAGAGCTGGGATGGAGATTGGGTCTTTACCCACATGGTGATGCCCGCTCACCCGCTTTCAGACAGTACCTATCTCAATGTCTCACCGGACCAATTGAAGAACTCAGCAACACCGACTTCTGGGGGGAGATTGCTGACACCCTGTATCTTCCCGAGACTGCAGTGGAGAGTTCGATCCACTCTCCTATTCACAGATTATTACACCGACTTGTTGCCACTTCCGTCAATCAGCGGAAAGGCGGCGAGAAGGTCCCAGCTGCAATCTCTTCTACTTATGGTGTCTTTTGACACCTGGGAGGCACTGCAACCTCCCATACTCTCTGGCATTTTTCTTGGCCCGAAAGGCCACAGGGGCCAGGTCCTCTAGCCCCCTCTGCGGTGGCCATTTGATCACACGCCTAGCCCAATCATACAGCCTTTTAGCATTGCCAGAGATTCGAGTCATGACCGCAAGCGAGCCCAGAGCCATAGGACGCCAGTACTTGGAGGCCATGAGGGTGATCAGACAGTCGGGTGGACCGGGTGGATATGAGATTGCCGAGCCAGAGCAGGATGAGCAGGCACCTGATGCTGCTCAAGCACCACCTGCACCTCCTAGGCGACGTCAGCGCCAGCGCCAGAGATCCCCTGCTCAGCTACAGGATCCCGAGCCCGAGATTAACCTCGGGACCATTTACCAACAGATGCAGTCATGGCATCTAGAGAGTCAGACACAGTACCGACAGATGTAGGATTGGCACCTGGCCAATCAAGTCCAGCATCAGTGGATGGCCGACTCGATGACCGACTTCTTCGAGCAGCAGGGATTTCAGCCCAGACACCCATATACAGGTATTGTTCCACCTATACATGATTGGTACACAGGTAGATATCCACCGGGGGATGGGGCTGGCCCGTCAGGGACCCAGTTTGACCATGACGACGAGGATGAGTGATTTTATCTTATTTTCTTTTGTTTAAAAATTTGGTATGTTTAAAATACTGTTTGATGTGATTTTTCAAAATTGCATGGTGTGATTTTTTTTAAGTTTATTTTATGTTTGTGCAGAATGACGTTTTGTTTGTTTTATTGATTATACTACAGAAGGTGATGAAACATGCTGGCAGTAAGTTCAACACCCAATCGTATCAATTGATATCGCCGAAAAAAAATTATTAAAAAACAAATAAAAATAATAAAATAAAAAATTTCCAAAAAGAAGACAGTTGCGAAAAACTCAATTTTGCTTGAGGACAAGCAAACCTCAACTGTGTAGTATTTTGATAGTTGACACGCCTAGGTCGTCGTGCGGTCAAAAATAAGAGAAAACCTAACACACACTAGTATAGTGGTAGTCAGGGTCGATCCACAGGAGCTTCGTGGTTAGGCTAGATGAGAGATTACCAACTAATAGTGTCACAGCTATAGTCGGAGGATCTGGTTTCTATTTTCCTAATTACTAGCAATTGAGACAATAATCAAACACTCAAGCCAAGCTAAGCTATGTCCAAATGACCTAGTCACTTTCTGAAATCAGAAGTACATCTCTGATTCAGAAGCAATCAAAGGCATCCAAACTAACCAAGCCAAGCAAACCATAAACTAGCTACTAGTTAAAGTCCTACTGAACAGTTAATAGCCAAGGTTTAATGCTTACCAAATAACCTAATTAGCTACTGATTTCAGCTAAGAAAAACAGTCCTAACAAGGTCCAAAACAATATCCAAAACACAATCAATCAAACCAAACACAAACATCCAAAACACCGAAAAGCTAAGATTAAATGTAACCAAATGCTTTTCATTCACCAAAACTGAGTTCCAATCACAAAACAGTAACCAAATGTTTCTAAAACAGAAACCTAAGTGCTCAAAGTCAGTGGTTGTCACTCCCAAGGACTTTAGCTACAAAGACTATTTGCTACTAAAATGAAATTAAAGCCAAAAACATAAAATACCAATCGTGAGCTTGCTGAAATGAAATCCTAGAGTCAAAGAGCTTCAAGGTCGACTTTACACCCGGTTCTTTGCTAGGGTTTTCGGCTAGAAATGCATCTATTTATACTTGCAAATTTCCCGCAACCGCGCAACGCAGAAATGAAATCCGCGGCCCGCGTACTTATCTTTTCCCGTTTTCTTCGGCATTTGAATGTGTTCCACCGCCTTAAGCCCGCGGCGCGCATGGTTGATTCCCACGGCGCGCGTACGAGTTCTCTTGATTTCTCATTCCTTCCCAACTTCTTCCTTTTGCACGCTTTTAGTCCCTGTTTCTATTCTTTTTCTCCAAACAAGTCTTGGCACGAAAAGTGAGAATACCCAGACATATTTGATATAATTTTATCAAGAACAGGGCTCAACAATGCCTAAAATACTTGATATCACTAGGCGTTGTCAAACACCCCACACTTGTGCCTTGCTTGTCCCCAAGCAAGAGAGTTTTTAACAAATTATAATAAAGAATCAAACAATTTTTGACTGTGTTCAGTTTCAAAGTTTATTGCTCTTTTGAGTTAGAGTGGAATAGTTCGCGAAAACATAATTGAAATGTTCTTTGGAATTCATGGCTTTCTAGAGAACCATTGATTACAAATTTTCTGTCCACAATGAAGTGTACTTACTCATTCAGATTCTAAAGGCCATTAAGGAATTGTCCATGACTTTCGATGTTGTCCATGTAGCGAGCTTTCAGAAATACCATCCCAAACCAGACGATCTTAGGTAGTAAGGTGCATAAGGCCCACCCATTTTAGACCTACCGGCTCGAACAACAAAGGCCACAGATTGACATTTCCTTCCTAAATTCCAATCCTAAAATAGCTCAATCTTCTAAACTCATAAAACTCAACTTATTTGACTAACTAATAGCATGATCACAAATAAATAGTATTTCTTGAAAAATACTAATGCTATCACAATCACAAACCATTCATTTCAAAATTGCAATTCATTAAAAATTTTGAAAAATGTTGCTAAAAATTGAAAAATTGATCATTTTTGCAAAAATTACAAAAAATTCTCTTTCGACCGTCCACACCCCACACTTAAAACCATACAACGTCCCCGTTGTACAAAAATTATTTCAAAACAAGGGAGAAAGAGTTACCCCTTTTTGGACGATAGACTGCTTGGTGCTCAATATCACAGGTATAATTGCGTACAAACGGATCCTCGATTTCGTATTCTGGAGTTGTAGCGCTATAGTGAACACGCCGATGGTCGAGACAAGTGGAAGGGGCACGGTGACCCCACACTTGTCTGAGACAACTCCTTCTCAAATTGGTATAACATGCATAACTTAACAAACACATTAAAAACACACATGACAAATAAACATGAACAAAAACTATACAAATAGAAGTGTCATAAGTTTGTGCATATATCCCAAAAAAGATAAAAAGAAAGAAAGAAAAAGGTACATCAATCACTACCAGGCGGCCTGGAGGGTCCGGCCTCATGATCGTGGGCTCTGGCTGGGAATGGTCGGGGACGCTGGCCCTGCGCTGATGCGATCTGAAGAAGTACCTCCCCGATCCACTCGAGCTGGTCCTCGATCCTGGAAACCCTGGCTGCCAGGTCCTCCTGATGTGGCTCTGTCGGGGCGGCGGGCTCTGGCTCCGGCTCTGGCCTCCTGCGTCTCCTACCAGGCTGGGCATACGCAGGCTGGGGTGCCTGAAGAGGCTCGGTAGGTGCCCGGATGTACTGCCCCGGGCGCTGCATCTCAATGAGCCGCATCCTCTCCAACGTGCGTGCTGTAGTGCGGGATGGAGGCAGAGCAGTCAAAGAGGCTGCCACGGGGGCAGTAAGGATGCCATAGGAACGGGCCAGGCGGGTGATGAAATACCCCCTGGCTAATGGGCTGCTGGTGGAGGCGCCGATAGAGTGGGTGGAGAGAGCGACCGCGAGGGCGTATGGGAGGTGGAGGAATCTGGATGGGTCGAGAAGGACCCACAAAAAGGTCATGTCGTCGCCCGACACCTTCTCGCCTCCCTCCCGCTGCATGATGGAGGTGGAGACGATCCGGTGCATGAGGCGGTGAAGTGGGTCCCGAAGATGACTCTCCCTGGAAGCTCCCGCCTCATATCTGACGTTGGACAGCGATGCCCAAACCTCCATGTTGGGAGCCCTGTCCGGCTCCCCCTGAATGCAAGACCCGAAGAATCGGGTGAAATAGCGATGCTGGAGGTCCGCTGGGGTGTATAACCCCACTCGCCTCCCGAACTCCCGGAGGTTGCACTCCCTGTGCTCACCTCCCAAACGAAATCGTACCAACCTGGAGCGCGGGTCTCCCGCCCGGGGTGCGAACTGGATGGTGGATATGAACTCCAGCAGCAACTCCGTGTAGACCACATCCTCGTCTGTGGCCATGATCCTATCCCAGCCATGGCATGTGAATGATGCCTCCTCGTGGGTCCAGGTGCGATGTAGGAATGGCTCAATCGCGCCCCACAGCCCAGCATCCCTCAAAATATCTCGATCGATGATGGTCGCCTCAAGGACCCAGCGACGAGTCAATGCGTCTCTCCGTGAAGTGTACCCCACTGAACTGGCAAGCTCTGCGGGGAACTGGAGGAAGGGGTTGAAACGACCAAAAATTTGTAATATATAAGTATGTAAACTAAAATGTGTGTAATTTCATGTTATATGTAAAATTTATGAGAAATTTTGGTTGTAAGGGTAATTTAGTCATTTTACCCTAAAAAGGGTAAATTGGTCATTTGACCACATGCAGAAATTATTATAAAAATTTATTATAGTTTAGGACTAAAAATGTAAAAGAAATGATTCCATGGAAAGATAGTTGGTTTTGGTGGCCAAAGTTCAAGAAAGTTAACTTTAGGGACCAAAACTGAAAATATAGAAAATATAAAAATGAGAAAATATCTCATAAACCTTCATAAAATCAGAAACATTCTCTTGAGAGTTCTTGAGCTACGGGTCTTGACAGTTCAAGGGTTGGAGAAGCAAGGAATTGAAGTAAGGAATTAAGAACTCAACAATTGGAATTGGTGATTCCAAACTTCCAAGGTAAGAAATCAAAACTCTAGTTTAAGTTCATGGTGGTTTTTCAAAGGAAACTGAAATTGGCAATTTCGGTCATCAATCATGTAGTTTAAATGATTCAACACTTCCATTAAGCCATGTTAAAAGTACTTAATCCAATAATATGGAAGTAGGATGCTATTTTTCAAGAATTGGGATTTTGATCAAGAACCCTAGAATTTGAGTTCTTGTGATTAATCCGATTTTAATGGTTTACAACTTGAAGAAATTGAAGGGTTTTAGTCTTGGAACAAACCCCTATCGATTAAGTGGAGTATTCAGCACTTAATAGGAGAAATTGGGGAATTGTAGCATAAAATCGGGGAAAAACTGGGCTGCTGCTCGACAGGCGCGGTGCGCCCCTACCCTGGGCGCGGCGCGCCCTGCGCCAGGGTGCAGCTGCAGTTTCAGTTTAAGAGTCCCCTGCCATGTGATCTTCATTTTTAAGATTTGAACCAAAACTTGTCCAATTGACCTCAAATTTTAAACATAGGTCTAATATGGTCCAAAACTTCATAAAAAATTATCGGAATTGAAATACGACCCTCCGAGGGTACTGTAGTAAAATACGTATAAAATACAATTTAACTAAAGTTGAGTTATACACTTGTTTGGACCATTGATGGTATAATAACGACTCTAACATGTCATAGAGTCAATTAAAATGTAAATTAATGTATCATATACTATATATAGGTGCAAGTCAAATAATCGGACACCGAAAGGGTAAAGAACCGAGGGACGTCTAAACGACATTTCAAGAATTATTCGGTGAGTACATGTAGCATTTTTACCCATTTTGGGATACATGGCAAGTAAGTAAGTATTTTTCAGATTTCATATAGTATTTTTATATGTGAAAAATATTTGCAAAAATGGTCCACTTTCTAGTTTAAATAGAAAGTTAACTGCTATATTTGAAAGTATGATTCTTGGCGATAGCCTAAATTATGATAGAGATATGTGTGAGTCAAAAGCTTGGCATTTAGCCATTTCTTGTGCAAGTAATGTTTTGGTTTCAGAAGAATATTTTTATGTTTGACTGGTATTGTAGCTAGCATTGTTAGTAAGGGAACTATGTTCCAACCTACCCGGGTTAGGTAAGGAGTCTACTGGGGACAACCCCCTTCGCGAAGTAGACTGCCTCAGCAATTCTACCGTTAGTATTGATCCGTTCTTTCTAATTGTAGAGACTTGGGGTATCACTTATAGTGATTAACGCCCTAAGTATAAAAATCCCAGCAAGTTTATAAAACCAGTCAAAGAAAGTATAAAAGACATTTTTTTTACAAAGTCTAACATATGGTGATTTTGAAAAGTAAAAAGGTTTAGTATGTGTATATTATGTAGTTTTGACAATGATTTATGTTATGAAATTTTATAAAAGAGTGGAAAAGAAATTTAAAGTTTGAGTCTAAAACTCATGTAACTCACGAGACATTTTTGTCTTACGTATTCTATGTTTTTATGTCATGTATTCCAGGTTCAAGTACGAAGTTGTGAGAAAATTGGAAGTTGTAAAATAAATCCTAGGTTGCAAAAGAGTGGAGCTGGTTACAGCTATCCTGTATTGGTATTGATTAATCCTTTTCTTTAAACTTATGGTTGTTTGATACACGTTTGTAATACCCTTTGTTGTATTAAAACATATTTTATGGTTTTTGATGGACCGAATTCTGTAAAATATGTTTTCTATGTAATACAAAAAGTTTGAAAGATTTGGGGTGTTACAGGGGTGGTCCAATCTGAACATCATCTGCAAAAGAAAACACATAACACAAAAAAAATTGCAAAATTAGTCCTTTTCTTCCCCACCACACCGCGGCGCGGCCCAAGATCAAGGGCGCGGCGCGGCGTACGGCTGTTTCCAAACCCCGATCCAAAATCTCAATTTAACCTGCTAGAATTCAATCTAAGGTCTCCATTTGGCCAAACAAACACCCTATAAGCTAGCATTAGTGATTCTAAGTTTTGAATTATTTTTGGGCAAATCACTAAAATTAACTATCTAATCGCTAGTTTTAACGAGTAATAGATAGTTAGAATGGCATACCTTGGTAGTAGAAACACAATAAGCAAGAAAAATCGCAAGAAAATTTCAATCACCAGAGCTCCGAGTCGCGTGTGGGTTATGCGAGCCGCGGCTTACCTTTTAAAGGAGAAAACCGACTGATCGTTTACCGCGTCGCGGGTTTGTTCTTTGTGCGTCGCGCGTGTCCAAATCAACCCCTGCGCATCGGGTTGGTTTACGATCCCGCGTCGCGTAATTCAAATACCTGCGGCGCGGACTTCAAAATTTTCAAAACTTCTCAAATGACCCCACACTTATTTCAAACCACTAGTACCTGCAGAAAGTTTGATGTAATTTTTTTGTATTTTATTTAAAGAAATATATCCTAACTTATGACACGATGGGTTGCCTCCCAACAAGCGCTAAGTTTAACGTCTTCAGCCAGACGTATTACTCTTCTACAGCTACGGTGGATCGTACACCTTCTTCCTTCGCTGATTTTCAGTCACCACCGTCCCTTCGTTGTCCACATGCTCCTTCTACTTCCCTGGGTCGAATGGCTTGTCAGTTCTCCTGTTGCAGCACAGTTGCCGTCTCCCGATGATTTACCGCGAGTGCTTGAAAGTATCTTTGAACCTCCAAGCTCGGTCCTTTCTTCTATATCTCTTCAACATCACTGGCTTGACGTGAAGCGCGCCCAGTGCCTCTTCCAGTAGTTGTTTTGCACCTCGTTTGCTAGTGTCCCACGTGCTATCTTCAGTTTGCAATTTTGGCTTGCAGTACCAATAAAAATTTTCCAATCGAATGGGATCGGGAGGCAACATATCGGGATGCTTCCATATCTCCTCATCGATGGTATTGATTACATCTAATTTTCCATTCATGAATGGATCATGAGTGGTGATAACATCATGTTTATTATTTTCAAAAATCAATTCGTCAACATCAACTTCTTGATCATCGTCCAACAGGTGGATCGGAACCAAGACTAAGCGACTGGTTTGATCTGATGGTGGTACAAAGTCATCCATCACCCGATCCTTACTTTCAAATTTCTCAAAATTTTCAAAAATTCTAGGTTCGGGGGTAGTATTGTCATCTACACCCCCTTCCCCAGTGGTATCAAAAACTTCAACAATTTCGGGAGTTGTTGGGTTGGGATCTGTACTGTCACTTACAGATTCCTTCTCAACATCCCTATTAATCAAATTTTCTGGTGATGGTATGGATTCACTCATCACCAGATCAACATTTTCAAAAACATCAAAAACATCAAAAGCTATTGAGTCAGGGGTGGCATTGTCACCTACAACCTCTTCCTCAACAACCGTTTCGACCATCTCAATGGTCTCTTGATTTTCCCAAGGTGTATGCCCTTCCATCACATATTCAGGTGATGCAAGTTCACACACATTATCATTGGTATAAAAATCACTCACCTCCGATTCTGGCGAAGGTAGTGAACATTTCCAATTTTCCTCTAACCTATCTAATGAAACTTGCAATTTTTCAAGAGCTTCAGCCTGGTCCTTCTGCTCGTGGTAGTTGTTATACATGAGTACCCAAAGTTGGGCCCAAGTCGCAGAATTCTCAGGCTGGGATGACTCATCGGTCCGCCATCCATTGTCATCGAAAGATCCATTATAACAATCATCCTCATAATAGGTGTCGGTCGGATTTTCATAATATTCATACTGATCCGGATACATGTAATCACCCATTATGAGGATGTACACATACCAAAAACCAACAAACTAAAATCAAACATCAAAAATCAGAAACTAAGTCCTACAAATCACCTAATCTAAGCGCACAGCTCCCCGGCAACGGCGCCAAAATTTGACATGCCTAGGTCGTCGTGCGGTCAAAAATAAGAGAAAACCTAACACACACTAGTATAGCGGTAGTCAGGGTCGATCCACAGGAGCTTCGTGGTTAGGCTAGATGAGAGATTACCAACTAATAGTGTCACAGCTATAGTCGGAGGATCTGGTTTCTATTTTCCTAATTACTAGCAATTGAGACAATAATCAAACACTCAAGCCAAGCTAAGCTATGTCCAAATGACCTAGTCACTTTCTGAAATCAGAAGTACATCTCTGATTCAGAAGCAATCAAAGGCATCCAAACTAACCAAGCCAAGCAAAGCATAAACTAGCTACTAGTTAAAGTTCTACTGAACCGTTACTAGCCAAGGTTTAATGCTTACCAAATAACCTAATTAGCTACTGATTTCAGCTAAGAAAAACAGTCCTAACAAGGTCCAAAACAATATCCAAAACACAATCAATCAAACCAAACACAAACATCCAAAACACCGAAAAGCTAAGATTAAATGTAACCAAATGCTTTTCATTCACCAAAACTGAGTTCCAATCACAAAACAGTAACCAAATGTTTCTAAAACAGAAACCTAAGTGCTCAAAGTCAGTGGTTGTCACTCCCAAGGACTTTACAAAGACTATTTGCTACTAAAATGAAATTAAAGCCAAAAACATAAAATACCAATCGTGAGCTTGCTGAAATGAAATCCTGGAGTCAAAGAGCTTCAAGGTCGACTTTACACCCGGTTCTTTGCTAGGGTTTTCGGCTGGAAATGCATCTATTTATACTTGTAAATTTCCCGCAACCGCGCAACGCAGAAATGAAATCCGCGGCGCGCGTACTTATCTTTTCCCGTTTTCTTCGGCATTTGAATGTGTTCCACCGCCTTAAGCCCGCGGCGCGCATGGTTGATTCCCGCGGCGCGCGTACGAGTTCTCTTAATTTCTCATTCCTTCCCAACTTCTTCATTTTGCATGCTTTTAGTCCCTGTTTCTATTCTTTTTCTCCAAACAAGTCCTGGCACGAAAAGTGAGAATACCGAGACATATTTGATATAATTTTATCAAGAACAGGGCTCAACAACGCCTAAAATACTTGATATCACTAGGCGTTGTCAATAGTGCTTTATTTTTACAATAAAACACTATCATTAAAAGACCGTTTTATCGCATAAAGACGCTCAGAGGCACACGAAAACCGTATTTTTGTGCAACACGAAGGAACTCAAAAACTGCCTTAAAACATGCAAAATGCTTCTCTATAACAGATATGGTTCAGACAGACCCGTCTAACCTACCTCGTCTGTTAACCAAATAGATCGTATTTCATATAAGAATGCATGTTTTCCTAATATCCAGGTAAAAGCTCACATTCCAACGGCAGCTCCTGATGCACACCACAGACTCCCAAAAGTCTGGCGGTGATAATAGATCTACTGTCGGGTCATCACTAGCCCAAGCTAGCCATTTGTTTTGGCATAGAAAACATCTCACAAATCATGGGGAAAGCCTATTATAATGTCATTATTCTCTCAAAAGAATTAATCCTCACTAAAATTGCAAGCTAACGAGAGAATATCTCATTTGTTCATACACTGCACATCACGGCCCACTGCTGTGTTGCAGATGCAAATCTGTCAGAACTATGGTAATTACCATAGAAAATCCTTATAAGCTCAACATCAAAACAGGCTTATATTAACATGTGGCTAAACATGAATTACGATTCATGTTTAACTTGAACAAAGTTCTCCGGAGCTGCTGGTGTGAGGAAAACACGAGGGATTTGTGTGCTAACTTTTATGGCTTTATTTCAGGAACAAGAGTGAATCAAGACCCAAGAAACTCTGAGAAAACAACCAAACCCGAGGAAGTGATGCTCCGAACCAAAGAGCAAAAATTCGAAAAACTCATAAAAGCTACAGCAATCGCGACATGATAGGAGCCATGGTCGCGACGCAAAGAAGGACGAAGCACAAGAATTCAACCAGCTACAGCAATCGCGACGCGACGTTTACTATGGTCGCGATGCGAAGACCTTGGACGCGACAATACCAACTTTCAATCGCGAGGCTACCAACAAGACGCACTAACCAGACCAGTGGCCGACAAAAGCAGCACTACGACGCACCCTCGCGACGCGACGAGAAGATGGTCGCGACGCGAGCACTGTATCTCAGCAAGTATAAATAGCAGCCTTCTATGCACGGTTTTAGACACCAATTTACAAAACCAAGACACCAATTTACCAATTCACAACACCAATTTACACCAATTCTCATAAGAATACTCCAACACTCTCAATTAGTTGTAATATCTCGAAATCTTTCTTAGTTAGTTGTTTAGAACCAATAGATTCTCCATTTCGGTGGTAATTCTAGTAGTAATTCAAGCTAATTTGAAGGGTAAAAACACCAAGCTACATGCCGAGGAACACCAAGACTATCGCCACGATCATTACTCGAATGGAAGGCTAATCTCTTCAGATTACTTCCGGTAATGTTATCATACCTTTAGTGTAACATGTTTTTACTTTGATTCCGAACAAATGTTTTACTATTGTAACTATTAAACTCTCATATCCTTGAATACAATTAGTGAATCATTTGTGTTTACTTCTACTTGTTATCATATTTTCAAGACATAGTATTATTAACTTATTATTCGTGCCCATCTCATCTAAATAACGAGTTAAGACGAATAATCACTTAATATACTTTGTGCCCAATTAATATGTTAATAAGTTGTAATGTTACTATTATTTTGATAAAACATATTATTGTCATACCATTGTTTGTACCTAATCTACCAAATTATTAGACAAAGACAAATAATTGATTCAACATGTTATGTATTTACCCGATTAATAGCAATTGTTAGTAAACTGTAATTATATCAAAGTAATTATAACGGAATCATTATAGTAAAACATACGAAATTAATTGTTGATAACTAAACCGGAAGTAATTCTTTCTCTATTCTCAAGTTACTATTTCAATATTATTACCATCACAATCAACATTTACTTTACAACTCGTTAAAGATTAACCACTAAATCCCTGTGGACTCGACCCCGCTTGCCCTATCTACGTAGTAATAGTGGGTTATAAATTGTTTTTGATGTGTGTGACGATCGCGTTGTCAGCTATTCCTTCATTATTTTTAACAATCCCCCACCAAGTTGGAAAGTTTTCTTTTACTTGGGTGTCACGAAGATGAAAGCCAGTTTAATGTGAAGAAACAACAAGAGACAAATTCAATGGTATCATATGAATTTAAACCAAGAAACTTTGACCTCTCGCGTTTACCCCTACATATCACCTGTCATCTTTGTGTTCTCCCTGAGCGCGAATATGACCATATGTTATATATTCTTTTCATGACCCTCTACAAGATAAACCACTAATCTCCAAAACTTTGTTAAGAGTTTATTTCATCCTTCTTTTTAACAATGACATATTATCTTACCTCACATGGATCTAACATTTAATAGTTATATATCTAACAAAGGTTTATCTAATCATTTGAATGTTAATAACAAGTTTTCTAGGAAGAATGAGGATTCTTCTTATCTTATTTGAAAAAATTAACCATAGATACATGTTTTAATTACAGCTACTATAATAACCATTTGGAAAGATATTGCATGCTAATAAAGAAGAACAAAAAGGAGGTCAAAGTCAATGATGTTGCATATTACGCTTCGAAACATAAGGCTGCTCTTTAACAAGAAACCAATGATAATAGAGATATGGAAGTATAGTCATCTTGCTTTGATAATCAGGATATGAGACGACCTACTCATGGCTGCATGATGGCTGTATATGATGGCTCAGCTCCTTATGGTTCCTTGTACAACATTAGATCAGGTTCTCATTTGCATCTAAAGAGAAAAAATTTACAAGGTAAGAAATATTTGGCAGAGTTTTAAAGGTAATGCTCAAAACCCTAGATTAGTTATTGTAATATAGGTTATTTTTAATGCATGTTGGAATTTTGCAAAAGGATGATGGAATTAGTTTAGCATTTGATCTAAGAACATCAAGTTATTGGGTGTTATGGAATTATGAATAATTTCATAGTTTTGATTAATTGGGAATCAATGATTGGTTTGGTTCATAAATGAAAGAGTAAATGGTTATTTATGTTCAAACTGAAAATTTTCTATGATGTGTAAATGTTGTTGTTAACGATGAAACTAGGAACATAGGATGAACAAAGCTATGCTATGTTGATTATTGGTATAAGTTATGTTAAAAGTGATAGAAATTGTTCAAGTACAAGTTTTTTATTGTTATAAGAGTATTGTTTACATTATGTGAAGTTCAAATACTTCAAAGTGTGGAGTTGTGAGTTTGGGAATTAATGGTTAGAGAAGAAGATTGAAAGTTGTGACTTTTTCTGTTTTGGTCAAACTTACCATAAAAATGGATTTTTTTTTCATCTATGATGTTTGGGATATGCTAGTTTATTCATATGTGAAAGAATGTTGAACATATGGATACTTCAACATGCTATGTAGGAAATGGGGATAATGTTTTGGAATTATGAAGTTGGTTTCAAATACCTTTGTACACTTGGACTTAATACATCTTGAATACATGTTGGAATTAGTAACTTGTTTCCTTATGAATTATATCTCTAACTTTTTATTAAATTGATAGACAATAAAGGATATTGGAAGCAATAAAGGTCTGGAGAAAATGGATTGGTGTAACTAGACATACCTAGCTACTAATGTGAGTACTTGGTACTATTTTCCCTACATGGG
The DNA here is from genome assembly GCA_023525715.1 of Cichorium intybus. NCBI lineage: Eukaryota > Viridiplantae > Streptophyta > Magnoliopsida > Asterales > Asteraceae > Cichorium > Cichorium intybus. Next base: position 31,927,441 of record CM042016.1, on the reverse strand, counting down.
GAAAATGACATTAATTTTATTTGCAAGTATTTTACCATATTATGAAAAGTATATTACTTTGGTGTGAAAGTTTTATGTTATGATTTGCAAGTATATTGGCTATACCTAGGAAATGTGGTTTTCTATGAACTACACATGTCTTGCTATGATTTGAAAACTTTATTGCTATGACTTTATAAGTACATTGCTATGGTTTGAAAGTAAATCAACATACTTTAGTTAAGTGATATGTTATTAGTTCGTAAAGTAAGTTGCTAAAGAACTTTGATTTAGAAATTATGTTTTGTATAGCTAAATTGTCTTTGAAAGTATATTACCTTATATGGTTTCAAGGAACTATTTGAATTCCGATTATGTTATAAATATTTGGCGGTTATTGTTTTGATCTTCGAAATACTTTTAGTATGTTATTTCTCGATTTCTAGTTTTAGAGTCACTTGATTTGGATTGAAAGTTTTAGACGTCAGCAAGGGTCTTGCATTATTGTGTGTGAATTGAATGACTATGGATAAAAGTTGTATAGACACATTAAGACACTACTGGGATGGTACCTCTTGTCGCGAATTAGTTGTCTTGTTCCTAATTGGAACTCGTTTCAAAACAAGGAGACAACCCTTGGGAACAAGATTCAAAACAAGCTGCGACTCAGGAGCGAAATACATGAATGGCGGGTGGAATAGAAAGTCCACCTCAAGGTACATGGTGTCCGACTGGTGGGACAGAACTGGTAAGGAGCCGGTTCCACGGGTATTTCAAGATTTCTGCATTTTGCATGGTGTACGAATCATTCATTATTTAGTTTATGTTTAGTCGGCTCATGTTGAGTCAAGTTACAGTATTTTACATGTTTATTTCGGTTGATTCTTATAGATTGAAGTTTCAGCTTATGGTTTTCATATGTTTTGGCAAGTTTTGTAGATTTTGTTGAAACTTGAATTTCAAGTATACTTTGGAAAGTTTTGGTATTTTATCAAGGGACATTTTAGATAATTTTTGTTGGAGGGTTTTCATAATAATTACAATTATTATATGTAAAACTTTTTTAGTAATGTCTATACTTTGTTTACAAAAAATTGAAAGAACATTATGTTGGGTATTACAAAGGAGGAAAGTAAAGGATTGTTTCAATTTATTTATGTAGTCTTAAAAAGTGGTACTTTGAGTATGAATTGTTTTTGCAAACAAGTTATTTGAAAGTATGTTGATTATATAAGTATATTTGACTATTGGGTCATTTTATTTGAGAAAGCTTTTAGAAAAAGGAAAAAAAATGATTTTAAGAGTCATTTTTAAATTAAAACAAAATTATTTTTATTAAATTTATTTTGGGTCTAAAACACATGTACTCATGAGACATTTCAATGTCTAATGTATTATTTTTAAATGACACGTGTGTCAGGTCCTCGGTTGAATCAGGGTCAGCATGATATGTAGTTTTCGAGACTCGATAATTGTTGGGGATTAGCAAGAGAGAAGCATGGAACTACATGTATATGTTATACCGTTTTTATAATTTTATTTAGTGCTTCTATGGTTTCTGATTGTAACCACATTAGTTGTATTGTGTTATAAGTTAAAAGAAAAAAAATGGATCGTATTTTCGTTGGACATTGACATCACGGCTAATCATGTCATATCTTTTGCGAATTCCCATCATGTAAACCTGGGGTGTTACACCGCTGGCCCACTTGCTCTAACAAAACCCTAACTAACCTCATATTCACCTCACTTCCCTCACTACCACAACCAAAATCAGTGGCGGATCCAGGAATTATCACTAGGGGGTGCAAAAAAAAAATTCCCGGAACGTAAATGGTGCACTTATAGAAAAAAGGGTGCACTTTTGTGGGTAATTGATCAAAATCCAAAGTTTAAGTTAATTAGTGGGTGTCATTTTTTTTCGAGGGGGTGCAACGTACTAGAAAAAAAAATTTACAAAGGCCCGCAAAAGTTGAGCCGGTGCACAGCCCCCTCCTTGCTCTATACTGGATTCGCCACTGACCAAAATCCATTCCGGTAAGATATTTTAGATATGTGTTTGTATGTGTGTTGTAGAGTTGTGTGTGTGTGTGTGTTTAAAACTTTGTATCTGTATAAATTTGGTTATATGTAAATTTTTGTATGTGTATCTATAAATCTATTTGTATACTCGGATCTATGTGTATAAATTTGTTTGATGTTTGTTCTTCTATTCTTGATATCTATCTATCTTTGTGTGTATATATAAAGATGTAAAAATTTTAATCTTTGTTGACTGATGACACCCAAATCTGTGTGTTTATATATTTGTTTGATCTTTGTTCATTTATTCTTTATATTGAAATGTATATATTTGATGATGCACGAACCTGGATATATAAATGTCCTATGATGTTTATTGATAATCACACGCATGGGATTAATCTTATTGATCGATGTGAGGGTTATCTGATAAGGCTGATTGGAGTAGTGGTGGCCAAGGGGGTCGCCAAGCCCCTTGGCGAGCCAACCACAGTCGCCAACGCTGCTCCGCCCAAGCTCGCCATCGAAGTCGCCAAAGCTCCACGCCAAGCCCTTGGCGAGATGCCAACGGGCATTTCTCTCTTTTTTTTTTTAATTCAAAAATACTTAATTTTTTACCTATATAAACCAACATATTCACATTTATTTCACCCAATATCTTCAACCTTTCAAATTAATTTCTCCCACATATTCTCAATACACTTAAATTTTATACGAAAATGTCGTCGTCGGACGACGGTCTCGAGGAAGCGATAGATTTAGCCATCACCATCAGGCATCAGATAATTGAAGAACTAGATAGCGGGGAATCAAGTAATACCAGTGTTCATACGAGGAGATTTATTGAACGAGAACGTGATGCAGCACAACAACGGCTCTTCAGAGATTATTTTATTGATAATTCAACATATAATGATTATCAATTTCTTCGTCGTTTTCGAATGCACAAATCGTTGTTTTTGAAAATTACTGGAGACATGGAAGCAGCTAACGTTTATTTCAAGCAACGGCCGAACGCAACAGGTACCTTAGGCTTTCATCCTATTCAAAAATGTACTGCTGCACTTCGTATGTTAGCATATGGCACCACCGCTGATGCACTAGACGAAAGTATTAGGATGGCCGAACGTACTAGTCGTGAAACCCTTCAGCATTTTTGCGACACTATTATTCATTTGTACCAAGGACGTTATATGCGTGCACCTACTCCCAATGACATCCGACAGTTGTATGCCCATCATGGACAAGTGCATGGCTTTCCTGGTATGTTGGGAAGTGTAGATTGCATGCACTGGAGATGGGATATGTGTCCAAATGCGTGGCACGGACAATACACAAAGGGTAATTACGGATACCCAACTGTCGTGCTTCAGGCTGCAGCCTCACAGGATCTGTGGTTTTGGCATTCATTTTTTGGTGAGCCCGGGTCGAATAACGACATCAATGTTCTCAATAGTTCTGATCTTTACGATAATTTATATAAAGGAACCGCTCCAGACTCTTCATTTATGCTCCGAGGAACAGAATATCGATATGGCTATTATCTTGTGGACGGGATCTATCCTGAGCATTCTGTTCTCGTTAAGACGTTGACTTGTCCGAGTGACCCTCAAAGGCAAAGGTTTAAAAGAGCTCAAGAAAGAGCACGGAAGGATATCGAGCGAGCGTTTGGTGTATTGAAGAAACGTTTCCATATAATTTCAAAACCAGCACTCTTTCGTCATAAATCAACTATGCAGAAGGTGATGTATACATGTATGATCTTGCATAATATGATAATTGAACACGAAGGACGCGCGATATGCCAATACGATGAAAACGAGATCATACCCCCGAGACAAGCACATGCACCTGGGACTCCAGGATACCGTCAAAGGGTTCAAATAGTGCACGATTCCACAATTCATGGGGATCTTCGTCGCCATTTAATCGATCATCTTTGGACGCTAAATCATCTTGATCTGAATGTGCCACCGCCCGTCTTAGACGACGATGAATTTTCTGATGAGGATCATTTCTAGTTAAATTATTTGGTGTTTTTAGTAATTTTTAGTTATTTAAAGTGGTTTGTTTAAGTCTTTTTAAGTATTAATTAAGTTAATTATTAGTTTATTTCTCGTGTCTTGTAATCTTTCTATTTAAATAAAATATTTATGATTAATTTTAATTTTATTTTATTTTAATTTTAATTAAGTTAATTATTAATTTATTAATTGAATATTACAATAAATTTAATTAAAAAAAAATCTCCTTGGCCATTCGTTGGCCATTGGCCACCACTGCCTACAAAATGGCCAACGCCTGCCAACCATACTCTGGCCCACAAAAACCCCTTGGTCATCCGTTGGCCATTGGCCACCACTCCCTTTAGCCTAAGTGACCTTGTTAGCTTATTTTTATTTTTTTGGTCATTAAATTTTTATTTTTGATTGATTTTGTGTTTCTGTTTGTCGGATTTGAAGTTCGTTGGATGTAATAAAGTTAATCATTTTCTGTCATGGGTAGATAAATGTTTGATTAATAGAGCCCCTTTTTATTGGTGAAAATGTGATCGTACAAATATTTTTTGAATGAATGATTATAGTATTCTGAAATTTGGTCATTTCTAACCAAGTCTACTAAATCGATGCTCATTTAATTGTCTGCATCTCTCTTTCTTTTCAAACTTGTAATGAGAAATTCAGCCAAGTATTCGGTCATGTGATATAGAAGCTGGGATTATGTTATGCTTAATCAGGGGTTGTTTTTGTTCAACTCCTAAAAAGAGCTACAAAAAATTACCTTATATTGATCATGTTGTCCTTGCAACTAACACCCATTGTAAGTTTTCCATGTTTTATTCATGTTCTGATAATCTTTATAGGTAATAAATCTAAATGTTTGCTTTTTTTTAGATGAAGACATGGAAGAAGTTTAAATTTGTAGTTTGTTTTTTTTTTTTTTTCAATCGTTTTGGATGGAGGGTGTATGTAATGTAAATATTTTTGTTTACTATTTGTATGTAAGCTTATAAATACATTTCCGAACTCATGTTCTGCCATATTAAACGTTTATGAAATGTGGTAACGAATCGTTGAACACCTTTCTATGAATTTAGAAAGATTATATCTCTACAGACTACAAATATGGATTACGATTTTGTTTTTTATGTTTATCTACATAAAGAGTAGATTTTAATATTCAATATCAAATCATCTTGCATTCTATTTCTATTAAGACACTTTATTCATCTATTAAATTATTTTTATACCAAAGCAGAAAAGAATTAAATAAAGAGGTGTGCTAAAAAACCCTGATACGACATCTGTATGTAAAGGTTAACCAACATACATACACACACCCTCACACATGAGATATGTGATTTATTTCAGATTACCCTTAAATGGATTCAAAGTAAATTTGTTAATCAATATTTGTGATTTAGGTGGCTTAGTAACGAGATATCTAAGAATGAAGACTTTTGGGTTTTCTAATGTACTTTCCTACACATCATTATCATATCTAACATAGGTAGGTTGAATAGTACTACCAATTAATCGTAAATATGATCAGAGTTTCTAATATCTATCTCTTTATCATCTTTATTATTTCTAATAAAGTTGACCCTAAATGATACATAATGATATGACAATATTTCAATCACCCCGTAAATATTATAATTATTTTAAATTATTACACATTTTTTATTATTAATTATTTCAATTTTAAATATTTTCAGTAAATATTAAAACTGGCTATTATTGTTATAAAAATACTAATATTAACAATAATTATTATACTAATTTATCGATTTGTTTCTAAATATTTATGTTTTTTGTTTTTATGAAATAAATAATAAATAAAAAATATCAATTAGAATTTTAGCCATCTATAAATATAAAAAATTAACTATATTAAAATAATAATAATGTCAACAATGATTATTAGGGTGGGGGGAGTAGATCCCTCCCATCCCACTGAACCCACGCGCCACGTCAGCTTTTCTCTCTCCTCTCACTTCCATTTTCCCCATCTTTCACCAATATTTCATCAATCTTTCACCCATAGAACCAGTACCCACTGAACCCACAATGCCACATCATATATTTGATATTTAAATGTTTTAATTAAATGAATAAATTAATTTTAACACTTAATTTAATATTAGAAATAATAATAAAATGCACAAAATTTAAAGAAAATTCAAATTACATTTAATTAAAAAACACACCGGTACAAGAAAAAAAAAGCCTAAATACGGAAATAAAAATCCTAAAAACGGAAATAAAAATCCTAAAGTTCCCACCCATACATTTCTGCAATTTCCCGTTTCTTCCCAAGAACCAATGCCAATTTTGATCCGGTCAAATGATCATGAGATTTAAGGAAGAATTTTAAATCTTTTTGTTCACGAGACCTTTTGAGCGCTTTGATCTCTTGCTCAAGGAGGGCCGATTTCCTCGTCAATTCTTCCTCCTGTTTCTCCAAAACAGTCATTTTCTTTGCACGGAGGGTTTCCTTCTTCTGTGCTTCTGCCTCATTAATATTCGCCAGTGCGGATATCTTATCGACGATGGTCTGATAACCATCTGGCATTGATGAAGATCCAGCCACATTTTTCCCTTTTCTTTGCCGGGAATGTGATGATGGTTGTGGGGAAGCTTCATCAAGATCGATTGGTTGAGGCGAAAAGTGTGCATCAGAAGGAGAGTTGGTGAATTGGTTGGAGCCGGATGTCTTACTTTGTTTGGCGGAATGATGTGGGGAATGCATCCCCATTTCTTTGACCGTTTCCCATTTGGCATGCTCTTTGAGTATTTCCCATGCCCCTGTATGTGAGAAACTGGACCGGTACAATTTTCGGTACTCTGAATGGGTGGCCTGTAAAACATCCGCATCCCCCCTCCCACTGGCACGCATGTTCATTTTATTGTTGTAAATACAATTGAACTTATTTACCTTATTTAGCATATCTTTGTACTTGGAATTGATTTGATGCTTGGTCCGATCGGTACCTTGAATTTGCGCCTGGAAATGTTCCAAAACATTCTGCCAGAAATAGTCGGACCGTTGGGTGTTTCCGCGTTCTTGGTCCTCAGAACAACTAATGTATGCCTTCGCCAAGGCGATCTCCTCCCTCTCCTCCCAATTTCTGCGTTTTACTCGGTGGGTGTAATTCCTTTTACGCGTAGAGGGTTGTGTCTCTGGGACAACCTCCTCTGCGTCCTCCTGGTCATCTGCATGCTGCTCCTCCACTTGCTCGTCCTCTTGCTCGTCCTCTTGCGCGTCCTCTTGCTCCTCCACTTGCTCGTCCTCTTGCTCCTCTTCGTTATCCGAGGGTGGAATGGTTTCATCACTGGACTCTACTTGGTTACGGAAATGAGAAGTGTCCGGGACGTAGCATTGTTGGAATTGGTTGGGGTATTATGGAAACTGAGTTTGATATTGTTGGAATTGGTTGGGGTATTGTGAAAAGTTTTGTTGGAATTGGTTGGGGTATTGTGTGTAACTGTAAATGTGTGGGGATGGGGTTGGGGGAACTTCACGGCTCCTGCTTTGTGAGGAACTGCGACGTTTGGATTTACCACGATTTGAATCTATTTTATAAAAAAAGAGTTTTTTATAAAATAGAGGGCAAAGAGTTTTTGATAGAAAATGAGAGTAAAGAAAGACGGGTGAATGTGTGATTTGTGAAGGAGTGGAGATGTGGTATTTATAGGGATGATGGGAATGTAATTTTTGAGGGATTAAAAATTTTTTTTTTATAAAAATGGATGGGATCATCGGGTTCACCATCATCCCTCACCCGCCAACATTGCCGAGCCCGCTCAACCCGCAGGAGGAGGGGCAGCGGTACCGGAGGTACCGGCAGTACCGGCGGTACCGCCCCATCCCATTCCGATCTATCTTCGAGCCCGAGCATTACTCCGTCCCCCCTTATGTTTATTTATTTGATTACATGACATGTTATATTTATTGGGAACTTCTAGCTAAAGTGTGAACGAAAAAGTTATATATATATATATATATATATATATATATATATATATATATATATATATATATATATATATATATATATATATATATATATATATATATATATATATATATATGTATATATATATATATATATATATATGTATGTATGTATGTATGTATGTATGTATGTGTATATATATATATATATATATATATATATATATATATATATATATATATATATATATATATATATATATATGTGTGTGTGTGTGTGTGTGTGTACAGGGTCCCGTTCCGGTGATAATTTTTTTTGGTGAGTACTCGTAAGAACACCATAAAAATTATTAAGAAAAAAAATATAAAAAAATACAAATCATAAAATCGAGAATAATACTATATTGTTATAAAAAATTGGAAAAAAAAATTGGATCACTGAAAAACAGTAATGATCCATTTTTTTTTTTTTTGGATCATTGTTTCATTATAAAGAAAATAATGATCCAAAAGTTTTTTTCGAATTTTTTTCTCCAATATAGTACTATGATCCATTTTATTATTTATATTTTTTTTTATTTTTTTCAATTTTTTAAGATGTCCTCACTTTAAGAAGAGTTATCACACAATCGCTTATATATATATATATATATATATATATATATATATATATATATATATATATATATATATATATATATATATATATATATATATATATATATATATATATATATATATATATATATATATATATATATATATATATATATATATGGTCCCGTTCCGGTGAGGACTCTTAATGACGCCTAAAAAAATTGAAAAAAATACAAATAATAAAATCGAGAATAGTACTACATCATTATATAAAAAATTAGAAAAAAAAATTTGGATCATTGAAAAACAGTAATGATCCAATTTTTTTTATTTTGTGGATCATTTTTTCATTATAAAAAAAATAATGATCCAAAAGTTTTTTTTCAAATTTTTTTTCTCCAATATAGTACTTTGATCCATTTTATTATTTATATATATTTTTTATTTTTTTTATTTTATAAGGTGTACTCACGAGTCCTCACTTTAAGAAGAGTCATCACCCAATAACTTATATATATATATATATATATATATATATATATATATATATATATATATATATATATATATATATATATATATATATATATATATATATATATATATATATATATATATATATATATATATATATATATATATATATATATATATATATATATATATATATATATATATATATATATATATATATATATATATATATATATATAAGTAGTTCTAAAATCTAAATTTAAATACCAGTATTTTAGATTTATGATGAAATGAATGATATATTTACTTAAAATAAAGTTAGTTTATTTGTAGTTTATATTGGAATTAAGGGTGGAGAGACTCTGCCTCTTCCGATCCTCTCAACTCTGATGTCACATCAGTTTTTGTCTCTTATTTCATTTTCATCTTTCACCAACTCATACCATTGGTAACTCTTCTTTCCCAACTCCCAACCTTCAATGTCGTATCAGATTTTCCATATTAAAATTGTGTTTGTGTGTGTATGCGTGCGCGCCTAGCACAATAAAAGGTAGGCAAAATGTGCTCCAAAGAATCTCTTTTGGTGTTTCTCAAGATGTTTGATGTTTGTAATTCCAAAAAAAAAATCCCCCATAGAAATGTTATAAGATGTTCATCCCTAAAATCTCTCTTTCACAGCTAAAAACATAAATTACTAAAGCTTTTATCACATCATTTAAGTTGCCCACTAACACAAACACGATGGACCACGGTTGACCAGTAATAATTTGTCTTAACAACATTGTTCTAAAAATTGGTGTAGGAGACCGATTAATTAGCGCTTAGACGCTTGGCGGTCTTCATTCACATAAAACTAGTGGTAATCGGTCTTGTTAGGCAGGCTCAGTCAAAGTCGGTCAATAATCGAGTTTGGTAGTCATTTTAATCATACTTTGACAGTCTTTAATCGGATTTGGCGCTTATAAATAGGTCAAAATTATAAAATAGTCAAAATATGTCAACAAAAACTAATCGGAGTTCACGGTCGGGCTTGATGGTTATTCATGATTTCATTTCAATATTCCTTAGACTTCTCTTACACATATTAACAACAAAACACTCCCTATCTAACCAAGAAAATAGACTTGTAAAACGAGTCCAAAATGAGATACATGACTTGGAAAATTTTGCCAGTTCATAGCATTCTACTTCATTAGGCTTTGATATTATTACTCGCATGTACATACTAATATAAAAATATATTTAGGAGCTAGGATACATGTATTTAACATCACTATCACAAGTGTTCAAAAGTTTACCTTGCGAATTTGTAGGTGTTAGAAGAAACAGTTACGGTGTATATTTTACAAAAGTTACCAAATGTACAAGTGGATCACAAAAAACACTAAATCACCCAAAATTGCCACAAGAGAAAACGGAAGGTAAATATTTGATCTTCGGAGAAGGAAACAGCTAGAGACATGTTTGTAGTTTTGTTTTTTTTTTTTTTTTTAATGATTAATATCTATTTCGACTCTGGCCACTTTAAATTCGATTCATATTTGAATTCCAATGATTTTATTGTATTTCTTTTAGTTTGTATCCTACGCAATCGCTTTGTCGAGTTGATGGCAGTTGGCTATCTTGTATTGTTTCTTCCAATATTATTTAGGTAGCTAACCTTGTGACAAATGTTCTTTAGATACTTCAAAAATGCATACCCCCTAACTTTACATATTTTGGTAATCCTTTACCACATCCACATGTTTTCAAACATCATATCGTCATAGATCATTATCTTGATCATGGGCCCAACTGAGCTAACATCTTGGCATCTAGCATTCTACATTTCTACCATAGAACTTATATGATATGCAACTTCTTTTAACCGCTTGATTCGTTAATTGCGTATCTTTTAATAATTCTTATATATATATATATATATATATATATATATATATATATATATATATATATATATATATATATATATATATATATATATATATATATATATATAGGGAAATGTTCAAATGAGAACTATTAAAAAATTAAGAACAGTGAGAACTAATATCGGCCCTTGACGCAATTCATGGGAGGGTTGTATATATATGGAGTTTAACAAATGTGAACACGTTGTAGACGATCAAACCCCATAACCATTAGATCAAAATAATGTGTGGCTTGGATTGGTTCTTATAGTTCTCATTTGAACCTATTCCTATATATATATATATATATATATATATATATATATATATATATATATATATATATATATATATATATATATATATATATATATATATATATATATATATATATATAGAGAGAGAGAGAGAGTGTGTGTGTGTGTGTTAGGATCAAATGTGGAACACAAATATTGTGTGATCGTGTGATAACTTTTAGACCTTTAGATAAAAAGAATGAATGGTTAAGATGATGATGGCATGATTGTAATTAATTGAATAAAAATTAATTATTTTTAATTAAATTAAATCAGTAAGGGTAAATTAGTCAAATTTACCCATGACAAATTTTGGAATGTGCAGATATTTAGGGATAGAATCTAGTCAACCGTTTGGAATGTATTTTGTTTAAAATTCTGCATTTTGTTAATTCTCTGCGTGTATTCTTTAAGAATATGGTACAATTAATTAACGTCATCAATTATCTTTAAGAATAATCATTAATAAAAACGAAAATTATATTTAAGAAATGTAGGTTCATTTGATCTTAGATGAACACATATTTTCAAACTTTCATTCTTAAAGAATACGAGCATAATAATAACATAAACAATAATATATACACACTTATAATAAAAAAGTTCAATACTTTCTATTGTAGATTCTTTAAGAATATGTTTATAATATATACTACATTCTTTGTTTAGCATACAACATTCTTGATGAATATGCGACAAAAACAACTTAAACTGAATTTTTAAATAATATATTTGTAAAAAATGTCAAACTTAAATGTGAAAACCTTATATTATTCCCTATTGTTCATCATTTTATAGGCTCTTTTTATTTTTTACCATCACGACCTGCAACATTCCTGAATCATCAATCGCCTCTTTTTATAGTCATCATTCTTAAAAAATGCTCTGCTTTCAGTCTTTATTCTTAAAGAATACCTTACAATCATATGTTAGATCCATTAATTTATTCTTGAAGAATATGAAAACCTTCGTTCATTATCAAACATAACCAACAAATCAATTATTTACTCATCTTCATATCTTTCTAAACAAAGAAAATAAAACAAGAAATGCTTGTTATATAAGTTCTCACCGTCTAATTAAAATTAAACACCTTTCAAAACATAGCAAAGCTCAAAGTAACTTAGATCTACAGTAAGTAGCTTACAATATTGAAAAATCCAACTTTATTTCAATTTAATTATCAACAACTAAAATAATATTAATGAAAAATACCATAACTTTGGCTCCACGGGCCTTTAATATATTGTAGGTTTCCACATGTCCATAGAACTTGCATCTGCAGCTGCTTATCAAGATGAAAAGTTATCAAAACAAATAAGTTTGATGTGTAATAATCATGAAACCCAGAAAGAATCATGCTACCATCCTTCCATAAAAATCTGCAATTCAGCAATTCAGAAATTCAAATAATAAATAAGAACATAAACTAAAAAATGTAATTAGCAAAACAAGAACATAATCACCAAAAATTGAATCAGACTAATCGAGATTAAAGGAGGCTCAAGAATGACATACATTGAAAAATCACATACATTGAAAAATCGATAATGAAATACATATGGAAGAAATCGAATCAGAAATCGAGAACAAATAAC